>JAYEVE010001304.1:0-89446 GCA_036346375.1 Guadua angustifolia
GAACCGTAAAGCACTCCGAACCGAAGCGTCCGGAGTGGCGCGAATGGCTAGGTCGCGCGGGATTGTTACCTCGGGGCCACAGGGGGTCACCATGGTCATGTAGCGGTGGACGGGTTGGGGATCGGATCGCGGCGATCGCCGCGGAGAAGATGGGTATTTGAGACTCTGGCGCTAGGGTTTAGGGGAGAGGCAAAGGTGCGAAGCGGAGGGGAAGCGCATGCTCTTCGCGGTTTTGCATTATCAGCTGAGGAGGAGCTGAAATTTCCAGCTGTGGCTTTGTTTGAGCATCTTCTATCTCGGTCGTTCTGCCTTCTCGAGTTCTATCACCCCATCTTATCGTCTCCACGTCATCTCCTCACTCAGACACTATTGTACTTCGCTATGTTATTACCTCCCCACTCGGTTGACCCCAACCAGCTACCATTCTACAATTTAATTTACCAAAGCGAATAATAAGAAAAACACAAGTAAGCGATTATAGCTACTTTACAGTCTAATAAACCAAAAGTAACTTTTCAACCCAACCAGCTCTCCAAACAAAGCCAAAGGCTGCGGGCTTGTGGCTTTTACGGGACGTGCGGTTATGGGACTATTGTTGGACTCGTGGAGGGGACAGGAGCCAGTAAAATGGAACTTGTTGAGATACTAATTTGTCGTTGAGATATGATTCCACTATATTTATATCTCTAATTAATTTTTACTATAGATATGATATTCTATTTTACCAGGGAATCAATAAAAAAACAGAGAGTTTCGCCTCCTATACAATCTTTTCCTTTTAGAAAAGAAATCAAATTCTTTCAAAATTTAATGGCTAGAAGAGCTGTGCATAATAAGGACTTGTTTGGTAGAGTTCAGATTCCAGCTTCACCTGAGATCTAAAATTTATAGACTAAAATAAAATAAATTAAGTTTATATTTTTAGTCTAAAATATAAACAAGATAATCCATCTAAACACTCTTAATGTACTCACAGCTCCAGCTTCATGAATCTGGTGAAGCTAAAATTTTCAGCTTCACCAGATTCTTAGAATCTAAAGAAGCTGAATCCCTACCAAACAGACCCTAAAAATCTGCACAACAGAGTGGCATCATACTGACCTGCGGTGCATTATTTGGTCTACATACCAAAATTGCTAACATTTGAGAGTATGCAAGCTTATATACAAAGATCCGTTTTTGGCTCTCTTTGTTCCTGTATCTTTTATCCCTACGAAGTCTTCATGACATTGTTTTTCATGACAGTCTATTTAACTTGACAATTAGTTGGTTCTATTGATCCTCAAATAGCATATTAGTTCTACGATGTCTATTAGGTTTGGTTGATGTATACTTCCTCCGGTCACAAATAATTGCTATTTTGGACATCGACACGATCTCCAGAACACAGTTTTGACCACTAATTTTTATTATAATATTTTTCTAAACCCCAATAAAATTATAATATTATCAAAGATTTTTCGAGACAAATCTATATGTATGATGTTCATGTATCCAATTTAAATATTTAAAAATATATTGATAGTTAAAGTTTTGAAAGTTTGACTACATCTATATCCAAAACAATAACTATTTGTGACCAGAGAGTAAATTGCTAATTTGCTATTTATAGTCATGTACTCATATGGTTTGATTCAACGTATATTACTCTATATAAGTGTGTATTATCCATATATTTTTATCCATTTTCAACTCGAATCCAACATGTATCCATCCCGTGTCCATATCTCAAATTATTTGAATTTGTATCCATATCCGGCTAGCCTATATCGGTTCTAAATCCGAGAAAAAAATATAAGTTACGATACAAGAAGAGCAATATCCGCCCGTATCCTACCCGTTTTCACCTCTATTGCTCCCACCAGGCTGTTGGCGCTGCCTTGGCGCATGCCCGTGCCAGCCCACGGTCGGGCGTGCCCACTAGCCACACCTGACGCATCCACCATACCCTCTGAGCCTGCCATCTCGGTCGTGCCTAGCAAGCCCACTACTCGGGGTAGGTGAGCTCCGACCTTCATAGTTTTGCTGGGTCTTCTCACAATCTCCTTGAGAAGATCACCGCGCATGACGCCTCCACATGCCATCTAGATGTCGGCAAACACCAAGAGTAACAAGTGAAGTCCTTTGGCACCAAGTACAACACATGTACAATGGTGATCATCGAGTGCAATACATGCACAATGCTTCTCTCAAGTGCAAAACATGCACAAGAGACTCTCAATCCATTCCTAATTACAACACATGCAATTAGAGCTTACTCATAGCTCAAAAAATAAATTGAAGAGTGCAATACATGTAAAACTCAACCACAAAAGAGCAACAAGCACTCTAAAACCTCAGCAGTACAAACACCAGCCTCTACCTTTTATAGCATTCCTAAAGAAAACTAGCTATTGGAGGACAAAATAGGGTAAAAACCCAAGAAACCCAGTGCTACCACCCTACTAGAGTCGGTAGCACTGGCCTCAAGACCAACGGCTGAAAAAACTAGCTGTTATACAGAAAATCTAGCGCTATTGGACCTAGGGCGGTAGCGCCGGGCGGTTTTTAATATTTCGGCTCAAAAACACCCTTTCTGAAATTTTTACACCGCCGCTGGGATGGTAATACCGTCCATCTAGGACCAGTAGCACGCTTCATTTCGTAACTCTTTGCACATCTAGGGCGTAGTACCGCCAATAAGGTCTGCTACCACCCATGTAGGGCGGTGTTATCCTTTGCTTTACTACTAAAACACTCATAACTTTTTACTTTAAACTCCGATTTTTTTATCAAGAGTGCTACAATTTTCACCTTTTTCAAGATTTAAGCAACCATAGATATTTTTTAGATATCGCAAAAACAAAAACACTAATATAGTCACTCAAGTCTAAAATCTAATTTCTCGAAATCCCTCACATAGACTTGATTAAAAGTATGACTACAAGCTAGCAAGAGTCAATAAGATCAAATATTGAGCCATTTGATGATCAACTCATGATCAAAATAATTTACAAAACACATTTGCAAATAAACCAAGAACCTATAAGATCAATCCTCTAGCCATGTAAGGATCAACACATGATCCCAATACTTTACAAAACACATTTGCAAATGCCAACACGTGCTCTAGGATTTAAACTATAACTTCTAACTTATTTGCAAAATACATTTGTAAATACAAAGCATAAACTTTACTTACCCTTGTGATGATCAACACATAATTAAAGCACAAACTAAAACATCGATGCATGAGCTCTCACCTTTGCAACACATGCAAAATTTAGTTCCATGCAAAAACCACATAAACCAAATTATATGAGCTATCTCCCTTTTTCAACACATGCAAATCTATAGCTTCATACAAAAACCAAATCAATTAAAATTAGAATAAGAAGCAAGCATGAGCTCCCTTATTTACAACACATGCAAGAGTTTAGCTCATGCAAAACTCAAACAAGATAGTAAGTTAGAATAAACTGGATTGAGTTCATCAACATATGATGAAGCTCAAGCTATAAGACTCGACTCCTCTTAATAGTACAACAATCTATACTAGCAACCCGGTCTCCCACCCAAACACCGAGACTGGAAAAAGATTAGAAACACGTCCTTAACCCTAATTAGTTATACCTTTGCCTTTAGCAACCACTTGAAGCTTTCATGGATCATCTTCTCTCCAAATTGGGATTTTCGTCTTGTCCATCAGCACTTGATAAACTCCCCTTGCCTTAGCTTCAGGATCCTCTCTTGACGCTCATCAACACATGATGACATCCTTTTCCTGTTTATCCATCTCAATATTGGACTTAACCTATTTCAAACTCATTGAAAATGTTAGTCCAAAACATATGGTTGTCTCAATCATCAATGCGCTCCATTAACATATAATGGATGCTCCTAAGATCCTTTGATCTTTTCTATTGATAATTGACCACAACCCAAAGACAACTAATTGAAAGATTAATTGTGTCTTGAGTATATTAATGCAATTAATGCTTCATATACTTAAGAACTTTCGATTGCTTTAGGATCAACAAAGTGAATCATCAACAAATGATTAGTTCTTTATTGATTGAATGGCAATCAAGCACAATTTAAATTGTCATGAGTATATATTAACCACACAAGTTTCATATACTCAATTTGATGGAATGTAAAAGTAATGATCCAATTTATATGGAGTAGTGAAAAGGGATCAATACATTTAAAACCATTAATTATAGAATAAACTCTATTAAATGTGTGCATACAAATAATTGAACTTGAATCAATATGTACATATTCAATTTTTTATTGCTTTGGAGTTTATCCCATATTGCCATGAGTATGCTACAACTACACAAATTAAATATACTTAAGAGGTTGTTTCAAAGTAATGATCCTTGATATAGAAAATGAATTAAATCGATACTATTGAAACATCAAGGTAAGTATGAACTCCCCCTAAATGTGTACATTCATGTATATATGGAATTGAAAATATTTATGCACATCTTGAGGTCTAAATAATGGTAGAGCTTATCATTTAACTTGAATCCAAAATATGCATCTAGAAATAATAGAGTTGCATTGGATGCATACCTTTGGGATTTCTATTTTCCAATGAGACGAGACTTTGATATTTTCATCTTTTTCATCCAATAAATACTAGCAAAAGTTAAGCTCAACAAAAGAGTTAGTCTCATAAAAAGATTTGTCATTAATTAACAATTGAGATTAATCAATATTATGATTATCAAAAAAGGTTAGTCTCAATATTAAATTTGTTATTAACACCAAAACAATATTAATGAAGCTTGAACTTTCACGCACCCAACACTGTTGCGCTCGTCACACCCCTCCAGGCGTCGTCCTACCACCACGACCACCGGCTACGCCTTGTGCCACTCGCATCGGTTGAGCCCAAAGTCTCCTGTGCCCCATGTGTCATTGCCCTAAGCAAAGGCACTGGCTATCGTACACGCCCCCACTCCTCGCCTTACGTCGTGCCCTGTCGAGGGTGCACAGCCTACAGCCGCACTTGATGCCGCCTTTCCTTGCGAGGAGATGGTCAGCTAGGGTCAGCCCATCGCCGGACTAAATAGGTCAAACCAAAGCATGCAGCCCACGGTGGCTGTGATTTTTGGGCTATTGCGGCTCGGACGGCCTATTAACCCTTCGGCCTAAAGGCTAGAATTTTGTGGGCTGCGGCATTTTTACAGTTTGGCCCTTATGTTCATGGACAAAATTTTATTGGAATAAAAAAAATTACATTATGCACCCTGAATTTCTAGTAATCCCAAAAATAGTTAATAAATTCTAAAAATTATGTTAAATCCTAAAAATTAAATTTTTGTGTATATGGACTTCTATAAATTTGTTAAACCTTAGACGTAGGACACATTGGAAGCTTTGTATCTTTTAGTTTATTTGTCTAGTATAATTTCATGTTTATTCATGCTAAATTTATTTTTGTTACTTTAGTAAAACTGAGAATTGCTCGGTAATTAGCATAAAATTATGAAAAATGCTAGAAAATTTTAGATAATTATTTACTGAATAGATATAGGCTAAGCTTTAGTAATTCAATAATAAGCATGCAATATAATATTTTACCAGCATAAAACCTCAATCTTCCTTCTATATAGGATATGCCAGAGATTGCAAAGAGGAAATTTATTGGGCTCATCCTAAATGATAGCAATTATCTTACTTTGGCAATGGATGCAAAGATCAATTTAACAGCTCGATCTCTTGTAACCGCTATCGTTCAACCTGAAGCTGATGCTCCTGCTCTTCCTGAAGCCGCAAGTGTACAACACTGCACTTCCTGAGGCACCATCTCTATGTGGACTTAAAGACCGAATATTTAATGGAGGAGAACCCGCTGGCACTATGTAATTCCTTGAAAGAATAATATAACTAGCAAAGATTTGTGTTGCTGGTAGAAGAACAATACGAGTAGACCCTTCTACACTTTGAAGATTTGAAAACCGTGGTAGCATACAACTCTGCCGTGCACAAGCTTGTCATTAAACTAAGATTTTGTAGCCAAAAAGTTACTACAAAACAGTACAGTCATGCTAAATACTAGAAGTACTTTGGTAGAAGCAAAAAAGCATGATGAAACTCCTGATGAAGAATTATCCGTTCTCCCTTATGGGATACAAGCAATGCCTAAAACACATGCAAATGCTCAGTAGGATAGCAATAGCCACGATCGTGAAAAAGTTCAAAGGCATAAAGGTAAAAAATGAAAGAATGGCAGAATATAAAAGGGAAGAAGCAAGCCATAGTGGAGAATTAAAGGTAAAGGACTAGGAAGCTTCTAGAAGCAAGACTCAACA
This sequence comes from Guadua angustifolia, assembly GCA_036346375.1. NCBI lineage: Eukaryota > Viridiplantae > Streptophyta > Magnoliopsida > Poales > Poaceae > Guadua > Guadua angustifolia. The sequence goes on from JAYEVE010001304.1 coordinate 6,309, forward strand.
AACAAGGTTGCAACCTGAATAACCATTTTTTAGGTGTGGATGCACTGGCCGTTAGGGTTGAAAATGGTTTGAATATTTTCTGACCGATCTGGATATTTTCGGATACGGGTTTTGTCGGATCGGATATTTGTCAGAAAGTATTTGATCGGATATGGATACGGATACAGATTTTTTTTGTCGGATACAGATACAGATTTGGTAGCTTATTATCCGTCGGTACGGATACGGATTCGGATAATCCGGATAATGGTGGGTCAGATATCCGGATAGACATATGGGCTGGGCCAAGACTACTCTTTTGGCCCAAAACGGTTTCTTAATTTCAGAATTGTTTTCTAATTTAATTAATCTCTAAAGCAAGTTTCAATTATTAAAATTAACAAACCAACTCCAAAAATTATGAAATTTTTTTGAGAAAGTTCCAGTAACAATATAAAATTTAAAAAATTATTTTTAAGATTTTATCAAATTCTAATTTTTCTCCAAAATTCAAAAACTACTATTCTTGATAGGAAAATATATTAAATAAGTAGCTAAAATGCATAAAAACTCATAAACACGTAATTTATTATTTTAAATATAATTCAACTAAGAATATAAATCTTGAGTCATTACATGTAAGTGTTATATACTTTTTTTATAGATGTGATATCTAAGTATTAACAAACTTTTAGTGTGTTATGTGTTTGCTTCTATTTGTATCTCTGAGTAAGGATTACCTTTATTTTATTTTTTAATCTATGTGTATGATGAAGTAATCATATGTGTGTGATAAACTAAACCTTATATAATTTTGTTTGTGACATGGTATCTAACTATTGTCTATGTGAATGAAAATATTTACATTTGTTTAATTTTTAATAATATTTTGATCAAATGAATTAGTTATGTGTTTCTGTTGATTTTTTTATGTACAATTTAAGGGGTTATCATGTTACGATAAATATTCGAAACCGTATCCGATTCAATTCGTATTTGATCCGTATCTGTATTCGATACTATCCGTATCCGTTTGCATATCCAAGAAAAAATATGAAAACAAATATGGTAGAGCTATTATCCATCCGTATCTGATCCGTTTTCACCCCTACTGGCCATTGATCGCGAACCTGCCACACCCCGAAGAATTTGGTGGACCTTTACATGCAATCCAATGAGAAAATCTAGAAGAATCAGGGGAATAAGAATAAGTCACACTTCATCGCTCAACTTGTCGATGAGAAGGAAATCGAGAAGGATGATGACATAGTCCTTGATCCAACAATGAGTTCGAGAAGAACACCCATGGTTCACAGCACATCCACGATTTATATGGGGACATGTTGTAGCCTCCTAATTACTCCTTGTCCTACTAGTCTGTGTCCTATTTTCTTTATGAGTCTCCTTAAGAGTCTCCTCTATCTGATTAATCTTAGTTCTAGAATAAACATTGATCTACGCTTTTATTGAGATGTTATTATTTAAAATTAAATAAATTGTTATTACCCATGATATTTGATTACTTTATTGTATTATGCTTGTTCTATATTTTATAATATTATTTGATTGTTAAATCATTTCTTTAATATAGAACATCGTATAATCCAAGGCGGAGGAAATCTATCTAGTATATAGTTGCACCACAAATTCATTTAGGAAAACTAAATATTTCTAGACTATGATTAAGAAAATTAAAAATATTATGACCATTACTGAAAGCAATAACCACATAGTTGGCACTAGAAGAGCCATCATAGTGTCCCTATGGGTATCGTGTAATAATAAAGGATGCTCTATTGTACCCTCAATTTAATCGTACTCTATTAAGTTTTAAAGATATACGCCCGAATGGTTTCTATATGGAGACAGAAATTTAGGATGGTACAGAATACCTACTCATGACTAAGTTTAACGTGTGCTAGAAATGTGTGGTTGAAAATTTCTTTTCTTCTCCTTAGGATTATCTTATACATATATAAAATGTGAAGTTTATGTTGCAATGAAAACAATGCTTAAAAACCAAAAATATTTAAGATTTGGCGAGATGAATTGAGTCATCCTGGGTTGAATATAATAAGAAAATCATCAACAATTCTGCCAACCATAATATAAAAACTACTTACACCACTAAGCCAGAAGACTTCTTATGACCTACTTGTGATAAAGGGAAGCTCCTAATTAGACTCTCTTATCTAAAAGTTAGATAAAAATCACCAAATTTTCTAAATAAAATTGAAGGTGATATTTGTAGACCGATCTAGCCCTTGTTAGGCTCTATAAGATACTTTATGGTATTGATAGATGCTTCTAATAAATAATCTCATGTATACCTCTTATCTATTCAGAACCATGCTTTTGCTAAATTAATTTTCCAAATTATTAAATTAAGAGCTTCCTTTCTAGAAGAAAGGATCAAGTGGATCAAGTCTATTTAATAGATAATGCTGACGAGTTTATCTCAAAGATATTTAATAATTATTGTATGGCTCTCGGTATTAATATAGAGCATTCACTACCTCATGTCCACATACAAAATGACCTTACAGAGTCATTAATTAAAAGAATAAAACTTTGCTACTCTTTCAGAATTGTAGGTTACCCAGAAGTTGCTAGGGCCACATAGTGCTGCAAGCTGCTATATTAATTCAATTCAGACAAAATGCATACTATGAAATTTTCACTTTGCAGATAGTGCGTGGGAAAAAAACCAAGTATTTCCCAACTGCGAAAATTTGAATGTTTTGTACATGTGCTAATCTCACCGCCGCAGCATACAACCATGGGCCCTCACTAGAAGTTGGGAATCTATGTAGGTTACTAATCTCCATCAATTATTAAGTACCTAAAGCCTATGACATGGGATTTGTATATGTCTCAGTACATTGATTTTATTTTTTAGGACAATTTTTCGGCACTAGGGAGAGTAAAGTACCACACTAAAGAATGTTGGGAAATGGAACAGAATATTGCTGGCATTCAGTCCTTAGACCCATGCACTAAAAAACCGAACTTAAAGTTTGAAGGATTATAAATATGTAAGAAATAGCTAATAATTTGTCAGATGCCCTCACTGATCAAAAGGGAGCGATAAAATCCCATATAACTATAGTAAATGCACCCAAAAAAGTGGAAACGCCCTAAATGATATTGAATCCATTCTTACCCCTCATGATAAGAAGAGGGGAAGGCCTGCGGGTGCATGTGACTCAATTTCGCAGAGATGTCCATAGAAACAGAGAACTGAACAAGATAGAACACTACCCAAGACAATAGAAGAAGCTCAACTAATGTTGAGAAAATCCCTGAAGTGAGTCATGCTGAAGATGCTAATCACATCCTTGAAGTGAGCCATCTTGAACACAATATGCGGGTGCAATGTACTCTTTTCTCCAAACCTTTTTTCTTTGGGTTTTTATAAGGAGTTTTTAACGAGGCATATTCATTACATGGTATTTGCCCAAGGAGGAGTGTTGAGATATAACAGGACTTTTGGCCTGATTGTTGAGATATGATTGGACTCTAACGCTTAGTGGGTGAATCTGAATCTATCTCTAATGGATTATTACTATAAATATATCACCCCATTGTACAAGAAAATAAATCTAATAAATAGAAAAGGGAGTTTCGCTTCCCTATATCTTGTGTGTTCTTCGTGATTGTTCTGGTTATTCGATCAGTGCATTATGATTGATCTATGGCGATTGTCATCATTTTACAATACGCTTCAAGTTTTGGGCTATTTGTGAGAACGAGATGGGTGTATTACCATGTAATCCCTCTTTAAGTTTATAACACATATTTTCTTTTAGCACATAGACCAAAAAGATATTGATAAGGAAGAAGTCCGTATAACACCCTAAACTTTGGTTGAAAATCTATCCAGCACCCTAAACTACGAAACCAAACATTTGAATTCTCATACTTTATAATCAAGTTCAATAACACTTAACCCAGTTTTTCACAATGGTATTTGAAAGTTCAAGCTCTATTAAGTTGATTTTGGTGTTAATGACAAATCTAATATTGAGACTAACTCTTTTGATAATCATAATATTAATTAGTCTCAATTGTTAATTAATGACAAATCTTTTTATAAGACTGACTCTTCTTAACTCTTATTAGTCTCTTTTTGATGAAAAGATGGAAATATCAAAGGTATGTGTAACATTCCATTTTTCCATTTCTGAGTTTGAAAATTCAAAATCAAATCAGGAAAAAAATTTTCTCGAATTTAATCTAGCTTCAATTGAATTTGCAAAAAGTCAAAAGGATTTAATTTGTATAAATTATAACTCAAATTAATTATTTCTTATTTTATTTGGGTTCCTTGTATTTTATTTGATTTTTCTGTATTTTTGGAGATATTTCCGAATTTATTCGCTATTTATTTGAATTATTTGGAGTTTATTCGGAATTCGGAGATTTATTTTATTCGTAAATTTTATTTAATATTTTTTTCCTCCGTATGGGCGAACTCTTTTGTTCATCGGCAGTTTCCCTAAACAATAAAGCCCTAACCCGCCTACGCCTGACCATTGATCAACAATCCAAGCGGTACATAAATCGCGCCACTCTCACAATAAAACCTAACCCTAATCTTGGCAGCACTTCACGATTCGATTCGGATCCAGTAGCGAACATCGTCCACGTCGCTCGAACCAGCTAGCCGCTTAGTGCAGCCTTAAGCAGAACCAACTTTGATATCGTGCTTTTGCTCGCCTCAGGGTATATAAGGTCTCTGTAGAACCGTCCCTAGGGTGGTTCCTACTCGCATGCCTTTTCCTCAAACCTCGCGGTAAAGGCATATACGCACGGAGAACCACCTCGCCGAAGTTGCTCCACCGAATCTTAAGAGTTCTTCGCGCATATCTTCTTCCCGGTGAGTCTCCGCCAGTAGATTTTGGTGCCATCGAGTTCATCTTTTCATCCTCTCCGGATCCGCTAATTCCTCGACTCGATCCGGCACTCCATCGCAGATTTTGTGGGTCGTCTTCCTCGGTTCCGCGGTCTGCGCCGCCACTCGGCGTCGACTCTCTCCGTCAATCTCCACGCCCGATCGAGGCTCGACGGTCCAGATCTCGCCGCCGTGTGTCGGTAAGCCTGGCGACCTCGCCTTGTCATCCGCCATGTCATAGCCATGTCACCGCCCATACGGGTTTGCTCGGTAGTGCCACTTCACGCCATGGCCTCGTGGCGCCATGTGTGTTACATGTATGCGCCACGTCACGAACATGTATGCACTAGTGCGGCGTCATCACGTCACACGTATGTCACGTCGCGCCACTTGTCCGCCATATCGACCCTAATGTCCACATATACGCCACATAAGCCACGTTGCACCACCTTCTCATCATGTCATCGCCACGTCGCCTCGTGTTTTCGTCCATAAACCGAGTCCATGGTGAACCGTGTCTATGACACAAGGGCCCCTGCGTCGGCGCATTTATTAAGTATTCTCCGATTTAATCCTGAATTTCCGAATTAACAGCCAATAGCAAAGACGACACTTGTCACCCTTAATCATTTTCTGATTTTCTCCCCATTTAAACTTCGGAAGCCCCGTTCTCCTCCGTTCGAACTCCGATTTGAACGATTCAAATTTCTAAATTCATCTAAAATCAAGATCTATCTGTTGGTGTCATTTTTATGAATTTTTGAATTTTGTTTATTTCTGGTTTTATTTATTATTGCCTCGATTTGCGTGTTTTGCGAGTAGACGACGAGACGCGCCGGTTGAGCGAGAGGAGCATCCAGCGGAGGTAGCAGCAGCGGGAGTGGGTGAAGGCAAGTCTCCTTGACCATTTTGAACCCAAATTTATGAAATGCTATTTTGTTTTTAAATTATTGCATGCTATTTGAATTATGAATTGTATTTTAATGTCATTTTGAATGCTTAGATAAATGCCAAATTGTTATAACCACATTGATATTCATGTTGACAACCATTGACACCCTAGGAAAACTAATTACTGTAATTAATGGTAAACATTTTACTATGGGAGCAGTAGAAAATGCTTAGTCATGCTTAATCACGTCGGTACCTTACCATTCGAAATGCTTTCATATTTGATTCAAAATGAATTGTGGAAATTATGGCAATTGATGTTGCTAGTATTAATTTGAAAATAAAAGTGAAAAATGGTTTAGGCAAAGGCGGATGGTTGAATGGTGGGTGCGGACGCCTAAAATTTTGGAATGTGATTGTCGCCCTAGTCAATTAAGGACCGATCGTGTGGACACCATGGGCCATGCTATACTGATACAACCACATGTCTATATGGGTACGACTGGCTAAGTAATTTGCATGTATCGTTATTTGACTTCGCCATTTGGGTTGTGCGGTTTCTTGGGGCAGTGCCTGCATAAGAGGGGCTTCGGGTGGCGGAGGTAGCCCTACAGTGGTGGAACCTTAGCGGGTGAAGTCGATGGCAGTATATGCATTGTAAAGGCCTTGTCATGATCTCCTGCTTAGGCACACCAAAGGAAGTGTGTCAATAGCTTGGCGCAAAGGGTTGATCATGTCGTGTTGGTAAAGTGTACCACTCTGCAGAGTCTTAAAACTACTTGAGTAGCCGTGCCTCTGAGATAAGAACAGCGTGAAAGCAGCTTTCACATAGTAGATTTTCGGTTTTGGTTTTAAAATGGAAATGATGGATTTGGTTTAAAATGAAAATGTGGTTGGGAATCATGTGACTAGAGCTCCGGGTTTTAGTTTGGCTAGAGCCAACGGTAGTTGGAACACGAAAAATTGTTATACTTCAAGTTTAATTATTTATGCTATTTACATTTTGTTAAATCTTTGCTTTATGAAATTATTACTTGTATTTAAATTTCAATTTAAGCTTTATGCAAATGAACCCTATATGCTTCCTTTGTTTAAGCCTTGCATTTAGTTAATTGCATTATGTTTCCAAGACTTGCGAGTATGTCGCATACTCACCTCGCCTTTTATTGCAATTGCTTATTCCATAAAGCAGATGATGGGGAAGGGTGAACAAAGAGCACATGATCCACCGTTCGACATTTGTCTTGGAGACTTTGAGGAGGAGGATGACTCGATCTTCTAGGGCGTACAGTCGGTTGCTGTGAGCTAAGCGATTGGCTCTTTTTGTTCTACATTTCATTGCTACTTTTACACTTAAGCCGTAAGGCTCCATACTTGTAATAATGTGATGATGTTGTTACACTCTTTTGCTTATCTTGTTATGAACTTTATGATATATACGTGTTATCATCATTGTATCTTTTGTGCGCTTATTTGTTCTGGACTAGCGCAGTTGAAACACAGGAGGGTTCGGATTTGGTAATCCGGGTCTCGACAGTATGCACTCGAGTTAATATTATCATATTTTGTTACATTTGTTGGATATAATATTCATGATCATATTGATAAATCCAAATATGAGACTAACTCTTTTGTTGAGTATATTTTTGTTTAGTCTCATCTCATTAAAAAATAGAAAACTCAAGGTATGCACTCGTATTCATTTTATGATATATTATTGCATACTTAGAACTCAAGTTAAAGTATGAACTCTTACATTGCTTATACATTAAAAGATATGCATTATGTTTTCTACTTCATCTATATTACATGAATCCACATATCTAGGGGGAGTTCACAATTTAACTTGATATTTCAATAGTATTGATCCATGTCCTCTTCCCAAACAACATATAGTATCAAGACTTCGAAACAATCCTTTGAATGTATGTAACTTGTGTAGTTATAGTATACTCATGTTAATATAAAATAAACTTAAATGCTATCTAAGATTAATTATGTGCATATTGATTCCAAGTTCAATTATTTTTATGCACATATTTAATGGAGTTTATTCTATTATTGATAGTATTAAGAGTATTGATCCCTTTCCACCACTCCAACATAATTTGGATCATTACTTAGTAACTATCAAAATGAGTATATCAAATTTATATAGTTAATATATACTCATGTCTATTTAAAAGAAATTTAAGTTGAGTTTGGTTGTCTTTCAATCAATCAAAGAACGCTTTATCATGTGTTGATAGTGTTTCTTCATTGGTTAAGGACAAACGGAAAGTTCTTGAGTATAATGAAGTATTAGTTGCATCAAAGTACTTAGAACACCTTTAAATCATTCAAATTGATTAAGGTTGTGCTCAATCGATTATGAGTGCATCCATTATGTGTTAATGGAAAGCAATTGATAATTGAGGTAACCGTGTTTATTGGACTAACAATCTTCCATGAGTTGTGAAATAGATTGAGTCCAAGAAAATGAAAAGCCAGAAAGAAAAAACCATCATGTGTTGATAAGCTTCAAGAATGAATCCCGAAGTGAAGTGAAGTTAGAGAAGATTCATCATATGTTGATGAATAAGAAGAAATAACCCGATTTAGAGAGGAGAAGATGAAAATCATAAAACCTCCAAGTGGATGTTCTAGAGATAAAGGTATAACTAGGCAGGGCTAAGGATGGATTCCTAGTCTTTTACCGATCTTGGTGTTTGGATGGGAGACTAGGTTGTTAGTGTTGGTTGCCGTACTATTAAGAAGGGTTGATTCGTATAACTTGAGCTTCATCATGTGTTGATGAACTTAAGTCGGTTCACTCTACCTCACTCTCTTGGTTGGTTCTTACATGAGCTAACTATTTGCATGCGTTGCAAATAAGAGAGCTCATGCTTACTTCTTATTGAATCTTGATATGGTTTTTGCATAGATTTATGGATTTGCATGTGTTGCAAAAGGGAGATAGCTTATGTAAGTTGGTTTAAGTTATTGTTTGTATGGAGCTAAATTTTGCATGTGTTGTCGTGCATTGGTGTTTTAGCTTGTGATTTGATCATGTATTGATTATCACAAGGCAAAGTAAAATTATGCTTTGTGTTTGCAAAATGTGTTTTTGTAAAATTTCGACTTGTTATTTGCAAATGTATTTTGCAAATAAACTAGAGGTTATAGGTTTCGATCCTAGAGCATGTGTTGGCATTTGCAAATGTCTTTTGCAAACTATCGGGATCATCGTTGATCCTTATCGAGCTAGAGGATTGATCTTATAGGTTCTCGGTTTATTTGCAAATATATTTTACAAAATTATTTTGATTAAGATTTGATCATCACATGGTTCAAGATTTGATCTTATTGACACTTGCTAACTTGTAGTCACGCTTTGATCAAGTCTTTGTGAAGGATTTGAGAAAATCGATTTTAGGCTTGAGTGACTACATTGGATTTTTGTTTTTGATATATTTAAAAATATCTATGGTTGTTCAAATCTTGAAAATGGGTGAAGATTGTAGCCCTCTAAATAAGCTTAGCATAAAGCACAAGATCACCTAAATCGAAGTTCGGAGTAAAAAATCATGAGCGGTTTAGTGGATGTAGCAATGGTATGACTGAGGTCACTCCGGTCACCTCGGTGTGTTTTTTCAGAGATGTATTTTAGTCCAAAAAATTGAAAATAGGCCCAGTATGACCAGACATATTCCGGTATGACCAAATTTTCTAAGTAATGGCTAGTTTTTCTAGTTATTAGACCAAAAGCCGGCCATACCGCTCTAAGTCACACCATCCATAGAGTGGTATGACCAAGGTTCCTATGCATTTTTACCTATTTTGCCTCCCAACGGCTAGTTTTTCTTGTGGAGGCTATAAAAGGAGCCTTGTGGGTTGTCACTTGGTAGTTGTTGGTCTTGTTGAGTATTTGGGTGGCAATATGCATGTGTTGCACTCCCACATTTGGTTTTTGAGCTTAGAGTAAGCTCTAATTACATGTGTTGAAATTAGAAGAGGATTGAGAGCTTTTTGTACATGTGTTGCACTTGAGGAGAGCCTTGTGTATGTATTGCACTCGGTGATCACCATTGTACATATGTTATACTTGGTAGAGCTCAAGCTAGAGGGCTTGACTTGTTACTCTTAGTGTTTGCCAACACCTAGACGGCGTGTGGAGGCGTAGTGCACGGTGACCTTCTCAAGGAGTTTGTGAGAAGGCCTAGCAAAGTTGTGGAGTTGGTCCAAAGTAGTTTGGGCTTACCATAACGTGGATTAGGGGAGACTAGCAAGTCTCTGAACACCACGGTAAAATATCGGTGTGCCTCTTGTGATTTACATTCTATTCTTTATTTATACTTAAGCAATTTATATTCATAGAATTGATGGTTTGATTGCTTGCATTTAGAACTACGAATTATTGTTAAAGACATAAATAGTTAGTGCACTTAGTGAGCTTAGTTGACTTAGACTTTAATTGTCAAAACCTTAATTTATCGCTTTCGCATCTATTATCATTTAGGTTTGACATAAGGGTACTTAGGCAAGATCTTAATTAATCACAGAAGAATTTTTTTAAAGACGCCTATTCACCCCCTGTAGTCGGCATCATCGATCTTATAGTATTGCCCATGTGGCGCAATGAGTGATCAATTTTGCAATGTAGGATAACTTGCTAGCCAATTAGGTCAATGATAGGTAGGGCCCATATGAGCTTCTCCCCGCCGAGCTCCCTATCATGCTTTCATGGTTATCACCCCCTGTAGTTCCTTCCCTCTCTATTTAGATTTGAAAGAGAATCTCACGTGAGCCCCACCTATCATTCAATTAAACTTGCCCATCGTGTCATCCTACATAGCAAAACTACCCATTCATTACGCCACGCGAGCAATACTACTATGCGAAATCGGACTGGGGTGTTATTTGAGCAAAATTGCAAAGTTCAGGATGTCAAATGTTTGGTTTCATAGTTTGGGTGCCAGACGGACTTTCAAACAAATTTTAAGGTGTTATATAGACTTTTTCCTATTGATAATGACTAGACTACCCCTAACTATTATCTTTAAGCACTATATTCAATGTATGCATTTAGAGAATATAAAGTAAAGTTGAATCTTTATTAGGGGTATAGAAGAAATATTACACTAATTTTACATTAGAATATGAAACGTGCCTTATATATGCATAAGACCATTCAAAATATACACCTTATAAACTTGGACATAGGGAGTATAATCTTCCTCTAAAGTTCTTAAACCGATTATAATTGGTAAACTTAGGAATATTTTAAGTGACTTTGCATAATGCTATGTGTTTGCTTTTCTTATTTTGGCGTGAACTAATTAAATGGTGCCATGTGTCCAATCTTTTCCATTTCATTCAAGAGGTGATCTCCAACTTTTGGTTATGACATCGATCAAGCCGTGAAAAAAGTCAAAATGTGGATCCACGTGTGGAAATTAGCAAATGGAGCATTCTTCACAATCTATACCCACCTTGTCCCTCCTCTCCTTCACCAAGTCATCGCTTTGCTCCATGGCTTTCTTCCTAGCTCTAGTGCCACGTCTCACTCTTCTTCTCCACACCAATGCACTACTTACCTTGGTTGAACTCATAGAGAGCAGGAGATGGTGGTGGACCTTGGTTCAACATATGTTGTTCATGGACATAGGATTGATGGTGTAACATTTGTGCCCTTTGTCCATGTTTGTAACATGTGTGTAATTAGTAACGATGGTTTTCTAGTAAGCACCACACACGTAGTGTACGTAAGTATTCCTTCCATTTTATGTTTGCCAAATGAGAAGCTAACCTTATACTATTTTTTATAACTAGGCGGGGCTAAGGATGGATTCCTAGTCTTTTACCGATCTTGGTGTTTGGATGGGAGACTAGGTTGTTAGTGTTGGTTCCGTACTATTAAGAAGGGTTGATTCAGTATAACTTGAGCTTCATCATGTGTTGATGAACTTAAGTCGGTTCACTCTACCTCACTCTCTTGGTTGGTTCTTACATGAGCTAACTATTTGCATGCGTTGCAAATAAGAGAGCTCATGCTTACTTCTTATTGAATCTTGATATGGTTTTTGCATAGATTTATGGATTTGCATGTGTTGCAAAAGGGAGATAGCTTATGTAAGTTGGTTTAAGTTATTGTTTGTATGGAGCTAAATTTTGCATGTGTTGTCGTGCATTGGTGTTTTAGCTTGTGATTTGATCATGTATTGATTATCACAAGGCAAAGTAAAATTTATGCTTTGTGTTTGCAAAATGTGTTTTTTGTAAAATTTCGACTTGTTATTTGCAAATGTATTTTGCAAATAAACTAGAGGTTATAGGTTTCGATCCTAGAGCATGTGTTGGCATTTGCAAATGTCTTTTGCAAACTATCGGGATCATGCGTTGATCCTTATCAGGCTAGAGGATTGATCTTATAGGTTCTCAGTTTATTTGCAAATATATTTTACAAAATTATTTTGATTAAGATTTGATCATCACATGGTTCAAGATTTGATCTTATTGACACTTGCTAACTTGTAGTCACGCTTTGATCAAGTCTTTGTGAAGGATTTCGAGAAAATCAGATTTTAGGCTTGAGTGACTACATTGGATTTTTTGTTTTTTGATATATTTAAAAATATCTATGGTTGTTCAAATCTTGAAAATGGGTGAAGATTGTAGCCCTCTAAATAAGCTTAGCATAAAGCACAAGATCACCTAAATCGAAGTTCGGAGTAAAAAATCATGAGCGGTTTAGTGGATGTAGCAATGGTATGACTGAGGTCACTCCGGTCACCTCGGTGTGTTTTTTCAGAGATGTATTTTAGTCCAAAAAATTGAAAATAGGCCCAGTATGACCAGACATATTCCGGTATGACCAAATTTTCTAAGTAATGGCTAGTTTTTCTAGTTATTAGACCAAAAGCCACCATACCGCTCTAAGTCACACCATCCATAGAGTGGTATGACCAAGGTTCCTATGCATTTTTACCTATTTTGCCTCCCAACGGCTAGTTTTTCTTGTGGAGGCTATAAAAGGAGCCTTGTGGGTTGTCACTTGGTAGTTGTTGGTCTTGTTGAGTATTTGGGTGGCAATATGCATGTGTTGCACTCCCACATTTGGTTTTTGAGCTTAGAGTAAGCTCTAATTACATGTGTTGAAATTAGAAGAGGATTGAGAGCTTTTTGTACATGTGTTGCACTTGAGGAGAGCCTTGTGTATGTATTGCACTCGGTGATCACCATTGTACATATGTTATACTTGGTAGAGCTCAAGCTAGAGGGCTTGACTTGTTACTCTTAGTGTTTGCCAACACCTAGGCAGGCGTGTGGGCGTAGTGCACGGTGACCTTCTCAAGGAGTTTGTGAGAAGGCCTAGCAAAGTTGTGGAGTTGGTCCAAAGTAGTTTGGGCTTACCATAACGTGGATTAGGGGAGACTAGCAAGTCTCTGAACACCACGGTAAAATATCGGTGTGCCTCTTGTGATTTACATTCTATTCTTTATTTATACTTAAGCAATTTATATTCATAGAATTGATGGTTTGATTGCTTGCATTTAGAACTACGAATTATTGTTAAAGACATAAATAGTTAGTGCACTTAGTGAGCTTAGTTGACTTAGACTTTAATTGTCAAAACCTTAATTTATCGCTTTCGCATCTATTATCATTTAGGTTTGACATAAGGGTACTTAGGCAAGATCTTAATTAATCACAGAAGAATTTTTTTAAAGACGCCTATTCACCCCCTGTAGTCGGCATCATCGATCTTATAGTATTGCCCATGTGGCGCAATGAGTGATCAATTTTGCAATGTAGGATAACTTGCTAGCCAATTAGGTCAATGATAGGTAGGGCCCATATGAGCTTCTCCCGAGCTCCTATCATGCTTTCATGGTTATCACCCCGTAGTTCCTTCCTCTCTATTTAGATTTGAAAGAGAATCTCACGTGAGCCCACCTATCATTCAATTAAACTTGCCCATCGTGTCATCCTACATAGCAAAACTACCCATTCATTCGCACCTGCAATACTACTATCTAAATCGGATTGGGTGTTATTTGAGCAAAATTGCAAAGTTCAGGATGTCAAATGTTTGGTTTCATAGTTTGGGTGCGACGGACTTTCAAACAAATTTTAAGGTGTTATATAGACTTTTTCCTATTGATAATGACTAGACTACCCCTAACTATTATCTTTAAGCACTATATTCAATGTATGCATTTAGAGAATATAAAGTAAAGTTGAATCTTTATTAGGGGTATAGAAGAAATATTACACTAATTTTACATTAGAATATGAAACGTGCCTTATATATGCATAAGACCATTCAAAATATACACCTTATAAACTTGGACATAGGGAGTATAATCTTCCTCTAAAGTTCTTAAACCAGTTATAATTGGTAAACTTAGGAATATTTTAAGTTGACTTTGCATAATGCTATGTGTTTGCTTTTCTTATTTTGGCGTGAACTAATTAAATGGTGCCATGTGTCCAATCTTTTCCATTTCATTCAAGAGGTGATCTCCAACTTTTGGTTATGACATCGTCCAACCGGCAGAAAAGTCAAAATGTGGATCCACGTGTGGAAATTAGCAAATGGAGCATTCTTCACAATCTATACCCACCTTGTCCCTCCTCTCCTTCACCAAGTCATCGCCTGCTCCCATGGCTTTCTTCCTAGCTCTAGTGCCACGTCTCACTCTTCTTCTCCACACCAATGCACTACTTACCTTGGTTGAACTCATAGAGGAACAGGAGATGGTGGTGGACCTTGGTTCAACATATGTTGTTCATGGACATAGGATTGATGGTGTAACATTTGTGCCCTTTGTCCATGTTTGTAACATGTGTGTAATTAGTAACGATGGTTTTCTAGTAAGCACCACACACCAGAGTGTACGTAAGTATTCTCATTTTATGTTTGCCAAATGAGAAGCTAACCTTATACTATTTTTCAAGAGCATAAAACTTACGAAACCTAACTTGTAAATTTTAATTCGTGTCAATAGATTTCTCTTACGCAATTCTGCCATCCTACAAACACTAAGATGGTTTAACCACATATGACGAAGTTTTGCAATATCATTACATGACTCCACTGAACTTACTCCACTTACAACAATATCCCCTCGCAATATGTAAATATTTTCAACAATTCTTGTATCCTTTGTCATAGTTAATGCACCCTTAAAAATTTTCATGGCTTCCTTATTGTTATTAGCTTCATAAGTAAGACCACTATCATGGATGAAGCCTAGAGAGATCATGTTCTTTTTTCAACACATAGTATATGCCTAGCATCATGCATTGTTCTAATAATACCATCATATATCTTAATTTCAACCTAACCTATCCTAACAATATTATGTCATGTATCATCACCAAAGTAAACATAACAGAAATTACGACTGTATGAACAAAACCACTCCTGTTAGGCATGATGTGATACGTATCAAGACCCAAATATGCAAAATCCAAACTCTTTGTTTATAATGCACTAGTTCAAAATCATACTAGTGCACACAATATCAACATTGATGCATTATCATCCATACACAACGATTAAGAATAAACAAGCTAAATTTGATGAAAAGAAAGTTTGTTATAACCTTATGGCCAAGTTTATAGTTATTAGGCCACGCAGGCTCAAGCACTAAATAAGATAACCGTAGCGGAGCAAAAATAAACTACAGCAGAACCCATCGATTTGCTACAAACAATCAACAAGGAACATGCAAGGTGTAGATTCCTCCACTTCATCAACTTAACGATGATTGTTGCAAGGTGGGTCTATAGAGTACTATGCAAGTTGTGCACATAGATTGAAGAGTCTAATTTACTATATGTGAGGCTCAAACAAGAGATATTGCTCTAAGGTTTTCTTTTTTGCGAAAAGCAACATTCACAAGAAAAGCGAAAAATATATTGAAAGCACAATTGAAACAAATATAGTAATAACAAGTAAACAAGAAGTTCACCTAACTTTCACAATGTTTCACACAACCAACCTACTAGCTTTATTCTATAAAAACTACCCCATGTGTGAAATCTCGAGTACATCCTTGACCGCAAACATGACTATTCGAGTAGATTTGGTAAATACTCTGCGAGCTTGTATAGCTTTCTCCACAAGATTTGATCAACCACATGATTTTAGCACATTTCCTTGATGTGTGACTCGGAGGATCTAAAAAAGCACTTCAGAGACTCCACCCCAACTATTTGCCCTCCCGGTAACCTTATTTCAACACAATGATTATCTGTACACAACAAACGGGTGCAGGAGTACACCGTTGGATTTCAAAAATGGGAACTATCCAGGATGTGGTCGACATAGCAACACGACCGTTCACACTACACACATAGTCTAATCTACAACTTGAGAATGCCAAGCGTTGAAACTTGATAAATTCTATGCTAAGTTCTTCCTATTAGAACATGTGGTTGTACGATTGGAGCCTAGTTTAATGGCGCACATGGTGAAATCCTTAATTATCTAGGGTGAAACTACCCAACACACAAAACCACATAGTCCACCACACATAGTTGATCGCTAAGTCATACCATTTGTCCCAATGTATATCATTAACTACCCTTGTTGATTCAGTTGGTCACATAGTTATTCCATAGACATTAATCAAGTGTAATAATGCCATTCAAAATGATATTAATAGCCTATTATGGCTAAACATTACACTACACTACAAAATAGTTTTGTAAATTGGGTGCAACATGTTTAAAGCGCACAACTAGCCTTAGAATAGCTACTAGCACCTATCCTTGAGCAAACTCTTCCCCTTCATAAGCTCCTGAGGTGATAACGTCTACGTAAAATGAGCAATAAAAATCAAATAAACAACAAACAAAGGCAGAGCAAAACTCTAAAATTCAAAATAAAGATATTATAAGGTAGGGTTTGATTTTAGAATAATTTAGAAACTTGAATAGACTCATTTGAAGCTCGTATGAGGCAGAAAGGACTCTCGAAATTTGTTTTCTGAAGGAAAATACTCACAAATGAGAAAGTACAATATTCTAGTAATCTTTATTTTTGGAATTTGAAAAAGTCTAGGATGATAGATCGGACCCATGATCTATAAGTGAGTCTATGGACTTGAGTTTACTGTCTGTGGTGAACTTAGTTCGAGCTATGGCTAACAAGTTGGGTCCACATGTCATGGTGTGGGTTCATGGTGGACCATGTTTACATAGAACCGATCTGTAGTTAGGGTGAGGTGGCAACTTGCATGGCGGAGCTTGTGTGGCATTGAGTTGGCAACCACGTCGGCGATATGATGATGGTGGCGCACGGGAATCAATGGTCGATGCCAACAATGGCAATGACAATGGATGCGGTTTTTGATCAAGCGAAGGGTGTCTTTTATAGATAACAAGACAAAGAAAACTTCGATGACATGGTTAGATTTTGTTGTGACCAACAACGGCGGTGCAAGATAAAGTGAGATAATGAACCCAATGGTAAGGTCAGCGGTGGCGGATCTAATGATTAAGAGGCGACTAAAAAGATTAAAACGACATGCTCTCCTCATACAATGAACCAAACACAACACAAATTAAATTTAGGGGTAAATAGATCGAAGCCTAAAACACATGATGATGCTAGTGGATTTGAGATTGGATCACCAAGGTGGCGAGGAATGGCAAAGAAAGTGACGAGTTTGGCGGCTTTTGTTGTTGGGGATGAAGAAGATGACATGTAGGATCAAGGATAACCGACTAGAGGGGGGTGAATATGAGGTTTCTAAATTTTCGACTTTAATTGCAATTAATTTAAATCACTATGAATAAATTGTAATTTTCTTCAATTTTACAACTACGGTCTCTAGTGAATATCAAGTTATCTAGCAAGTTAAGATTGAGCGATGAGATATTCTAAACACAAACCGTATACTTGACAACAAGAAGAACAACTTTAACACAAGAATTGTAAGTGCAAACCACAGCAAGAGCAAGAGGCAAGAATTTTATCACGTGGTATCGGAGACTTGCCGGCTCTCCTATTCCACGTTGAGGTGACTTGAACTTCTTCAAGTTAGCTCCACCCACTTGAGCCTTCCTCGATCACTTGTAGTAGCTCTTCCCCACTCCAAGTAGGCAAGCTCCTTGCCTTCATAACCGATCGGGCCTTCTCACAAACTTTCTTGAGAAGATCACCGAAACCACTTGCCTCCAAAGACGTCTAAGAGGCAACAACCTCCAAGAGTAATAGACTCGATGTTCGCTTAAGGCTTTAGAGTGCATCCAAATGGCTCAACTAATGCGATGCACTCAAAACTTCTCTCTCGAACTCAAAGAATCAAGAATTGAATACACTTTGGAGGAGAGACTTGCTTGAGCTTAGTGAACTCATAGAGGAACAGGAGATGGTGGTGGACCTTGGTTCAACATATGTTGTTCATGGACATAGGATTGATGGTGTAACATTTGTGCCCTTTGTCCGTGTTTGTAACATGTGTGTAATTAGTAACGATGGTTTTCTAGTAAGCACCACACACCAGAGTGTACGTAAGTATTCCTTCTGTTTTATGTTTGCCAAATGAGAAGCTAACCTTATACTATTTTTCAAGAGCATAAAACTTACAGAAACCTAACTTGTAAATTTTAATTCGTGTCAATAGATTTCTCTTACGCAATTCTGCCATCCTACAAACACTAAGATGGTTTAACCACATATGACGAAGTTTTGCAATATCATTACATGACTCCACTGAACTTACTCCACTTACAACAATATCCCCTCGCAATATGTAAATATTTTCAACAATTCTTGTATCCTTTGTCATAGTTAATGCACCCTTAAAAATTTTCATGGCTTCCTTATTGTTATTAGCTTCATAAGTAAGACCACTATCATGGATGAAGCCTAGAGAGATCATGTTCTTTTTTCAACACATAGTATATGCCTAGCATCATGCATTGTTCTAATAATACCATCATATATCTTAATTTCAACCTAACCTATCCTAACAATATTATGTCATGTATCATCACCAAAGTAAACATAACCGAAATTACCTGACCTGTATGAACAAAACCACTCCCTGTTAGGCATGATGTGATACGTATCAAGACCCAAATATGCAAAATCCAAACTCTTTGTTTATAATGCACTAGTTCAAAATCATACTAGTGCACACAATATCAACATTGATGCATTATCATCCATACACAACGATTAAGAATAAACAAGCTAAATTTGATGAAAAGAAAGTTTGTTATAACCTTATGGCCAAGTTTATAGTTATTAGGCCACGCAGGGCTCAAGCACTAAATAAGATAACCGTAGCGGAGCAAAAATAAACTACAGCAGAACCCATCGATTTGCTACAAACAATCAACAAGGAACATGCAAGGTGTAGATTCCTCCACTTCATCAACTTAACGATGATTGTTGCAAGGTGGGTCTATAGAGTACTATGCAAGTTGTGCACATAGATTGAAGAGTCTAATTTACTATATGTGAGGCTCAAGCAAGAGATATTGCTCTAAGGTTTTCTTTTTTGCGAAAAGCAACATTCACAAGAAAACGAAAAATATATTGAAAGCACAATTGAAACAAATATAGTAATAACAAGTAAACAAGAAGTTCACCTAACTTTCACAATGTTTCACACAACCAACCTACTAGCTTTATTCTATAAAAACTACCCCATGTGTGAAATCTCTGAGTACATCCTTGACCGCAAACATGACTATTCGAGTAG
Source organism: Guadua angustifolia (assembly GCA_036346375.1). Classification (NCBI taxonomy): domain Eukaryota; kingdom Viridiplantae; phylum Streptophyta; class Magnoliopsida; order Poales; family Poaceae; genus Guadua; species Guadua angustifolia. The sequence continues at coordinate 25,779 of JAYEVE010001304.1, forward strand.
ATTTGGTAAATACTCTGCAGAGCTTGTATAGCTTTCTCCACAAGATTTGATCAACCACATGATTTTAGCACATTTCCTTGATGTGTGACTCGGAGGATCTAAAAAAGCACTTCAGAGACTCCACCCCAACTATTTGCCCTCCCGGTAACCTTATTTCAACACAATGATTATCTGTACACAACAAACGGGTGCAGGAGTACACCGTTGGATTTCAAAAATGGGAACTATCCAGGATGTGGTCCAGACATAGCAACACAGACCGTTCACACTACACACATAGTCTAATCTACAACTTGAGAATGCCAACGTTGAAACTTGATAAATTCTATGCTAAGTTCTTCCTATTAGAACATGTGGTTGTACGATTGGAGCCTAGTTTAATGGCGCACATGGTGAAATCCTTAATTATCTAGGGTGAAACTACCCAACACACAAAACCACATAGTCCACCACACATAGTTGATCGCTAAGTCATACCATTTGTCCCAATGTATATCATTAACTACCCTTGTTGATTCAGTTGGTCACATAGTTATTCCATAGACATTAATCAAGTGTAATAATGCCATTCAAAATGATATTAATAGCCTATTATGGCTAAACATTACACTACACTACAAAATAGTTTTGTAAATTGGGTGCAACATGTTTAAAGCGCACAACTAGCCTTAGAATAGCTACTAGCACCTATCCTTGAGCAAACTCTTCCCTTCATAAGCTCCCGAGGTGATAACGTCTCGTAAAATGAGCAATAAAAATCAAATAAACAACAAACAAAGGCAGAGCAAAACTCTAAAATTCAAAATAAAGATATTATAAGGTAGGGTTTGATTTTAGAATAATTTAGAAACTTGAATAGACTCATTTGAAGCTCGTATGAGGCAGAAAGGACTCTCGAAATTTGTTGTTACGAAGGAAAATACTCACAAATGAGAAAGTACAATATTCTAGTAATCTTTATTTTTGGAATTTCAGAAAAAGTCTAAGGGATGATAGATCGGACCCATGATCTATAGGCTGAGTCTATGGACTTGAGTTTACGGGTCTGTGGTGAACTTAGTTCAGAGCTATGGCTAACAAGTTGGGTCCACATGTCATGGTGTGGGTTCATGGTGGACCATGTTTACATAGAACCGATCTGTAGTTAGGGTGAGGTGGCAACTTGCATGGCGGCAGGCTTGTGTGGCATTGAGTTGGCAACCACGTCGGCGATATGATGATGGTGGCGCACGGGAATCAATGGTCGATGCCAACAATGGCAATGACAATGGATGCGGTTTTTGATCAAACGAAGGGTGTCTTTTTATAGATAACAAGACAAAGAAAACTCGATGACATGGTTAGATTTGCTGACTGTGACCAACAACGAGCGGCGGTGCAGTAAAAGTGAGACAATGAACCCAATGGTAAGGTCAACGGTGGCAGGATCTAATGATTAAGAGGCGGCAGCTAAAAAGATTAAAACGACATGCTCTCCTCATACAATGAACCAAACACAACACAAATTAAATTTAGGGGTAAATAGATCGAAGCCTAAAACACATGATGATGCTAGTGGATTTGAGATTGGATCACCAAGGTGGCGAGGAATGGCAAAGAAAGTGATGAGTTTGGCGGCTTTTGTTGTTGGGGATGAAGAAGATGACATGTAGGATCAAGGATAACCGACTAGAGGGGGGTGAATAGGAGGTTTCTAAATTTTCGACTTTAATTGCAATTAATTTAAATCACTATGAATAAATTGTAATTTTCTTCAATTTTACAACTACGGTCTCTAGTGAATATCAAGTTATCTAGCAAGTTAAGATTGAGCGATGAGATATTCTAAACACAAACCGTATACTTGACAACAAGAAGAACAACTTTAACACAAGAATTGTAAGTGCAAACCACACAGAGCAAGAGGCAAGAGGCAAGAATTTTATCACGTGGTATCGGAGACTTGCCAGTCTCTCCTATTCCACGTTGAGGTGACTTGAACTTCTTCAAGTTAGCTCCACCCACTTGAGCCTTCCTCGATCACTCGTAGTAGCTCTTCCCCACTCCAAGTAGGCAAGCTCCTTGCCTTCATAACCGATCGAGCCTTCTCACAAACTTTCTTGAGAAGATCACCGAAACCACTTGCCTCCAAAGACGTCTAAGAGGCAACAACCTCCAAGAGTAATAGACTCGATGTTCGCTTAAGGCTTTAGAGTGCATCCAAATGGCTCAACTAATGCGATGCACTCAAAACTTCTCTCTCGAACTCAAAGAATCAAGAATTGAATACACTTTGGAGTGGAGAGACTTGCTTGAGCTTAGAGTGTGTTCGATGGAGTCACCCACCAGCTTCAATGCAGGTAGGGGGTATTTATAACCCCTTACAACTAAAACTAGCCGTTATAGAAAATTCTTAGAAAACTTGGCTAGTCCGGCACTATCGCCCTCTAAGGGCCAGTAGCGCCGACTTTGCCTCCAACGGCTAGTCAGTGCATTAAATGCACTGTGATCTATTCGTTGCATCAAAGTTCCCTCTAAGACCGGCACTACCGCTATAAGTGATCGGTAGTTCCGCAAATAAAATCGGCAAAAACATCTTCTCTATTAAAAAGCTACCGACAATGTGCGGTACTGCCGCTCAAACCGGTAGTACCGCATGAATGCACCGATAGTGCCGACTTTCTGGAGACGTGAAGACATGCCTTCTGTCAAAAAGCTACCGACGTTATGTGGCTAGCACTGCCGCAAGGTAGTACCGCATTGGATCTTCGGTAGTGTCGCTTTAACACAGAAGACACGATTTTAAGGGAAAATATTTGATACAAAAATGAACTATCAAGTTTATTGAGCCATTTAGATGCACTTTTTATAATTCAAGCTACTAATCAAATCCCCCTTTATAGTACGACGACTATTCCTAGCAACCCGATCTGTCTCCAACACCGAGATCGACAAAAAAGGCTAAAACAAATTTATGAATCCTTAATCTTTATACCTTGGTCGCCATTTTCGTCGATGCTGACTTCTCTTCTTCATCCATTTCATGCTTTTATGTTCTTCGAATTTTGGACCAACCTATTTTTAATATACTCAAATAGAAAAAGTTAGTCCTTTAACCATGATTGTCATTAATTACCAAAACCAAATAGAATTAGGGGCCTAAATGCTTTCACGATAGTGGATGCGACTCCTTGTGGCATGGACAAGGTTAGCAGTGTGCGAAACAAGGGACGCACATGGGGGTTGCCTTGGATTTAAAGGGATGGCTAGGGTTTGGAGGCATGGCATGCACACCAAAAAAAATCTAGGCAGTGGCGGACTCCAAGTCGAGTTTGGCTCAGGATGAAGCATAGTTCTTGAACAGGCCCACTCATCAAAGAGGGGGGTAGACGTGTGGCACGACGCGATGACCGGATTAGGCTGACAGGTTGGCTAGTCCATGGCAGGAGAGAGGGCAAGGTGGTTGAAAAAGAGCAGGCTGGAAGAAAGAGAAAGAGAGAAGTAGGGCTGGATAAAGAATTCTACCTACCTAGCCTTTGAGAGTACTAATAGATTTTGCTTTTTAGGAAATATTGAAAAAGAAAATAAAATAGAAAATACACCCAAAAATTCCCAAAAACAATATGGAAACTATTTCCAAGTACAACAAACCCAAATAAATAGTTTTGGTATTAGTTGATGAATGTAATTATTTTTTATTTATAAAAGTCTTGATTAAGCTTTAATTAGCGAGAAAAATTAGTGATAATTTTAAGAGGACCTACACTACACAAAGTAATTTTATAAGAGTGAAAATTGGGATGTTACAATACAATCATCCCAAAGCCGTGATTTGCCACGCCCGAAAGCAAAGCGGGCGATCACGCCCTTTCGGGCGAGGCCAGCGTGGTCCCGCATGGCCTCGGCGAGGCGGCTCACGCCTCGCACGGGCGAAGGCCAGCGGCGATCTAGCGCGGTGGGCGATTATGCCCTGCTCGTCGGGCGGTAGTCCACGTGGCGGCCTGGCGGGCAGGTGGGCGATCAAGCCCTACCCGCCGGGCGTCGGCTAAGGTAGCGGCCTGGCAAGCGGGTGGGCGTTCGGGCCCCCCTTGTTAGGCCACAAAGGCAACCAAAGGAATAAGGAGAAGACTTCGCCTCGAAGCCTCTTTCCCCTGACACCCTGTGTCAGGGCCATTGATTGCGAGGAATTCTACTATCGATACGACGACGGCCCATCCCTCTGACGCCTCTCACCAAACCCGTCGCAGGAGCGTCATATCCCGGGCGGACCAAGCGAAGCCACGCAGCGGCATAAAATGGAGTCTGAAGGACAAGGCTACAATGACGGGTGTAATAAATGAGTCATGGGCCGGTGTAAGGTTGGAATGATGGGTGTAATTAATGAGTTGTAAATCAGCGTAGCGTCATCTTCTCACCTGCCCGAGCCAATCCTATCTATATAAGGGAGCTCGGGTGCATGGGGGAAGGTAAGCGAGCTCTCCTCGAAGGATCCTAGACCAGATGAACCAGTGTAATCACCTTCATATTTCCTCAACGAAGATCTAGCAGGACGTAGGGCTATTACCCGCGCTGGGGGCCTGAACCTGGGTACATCACCGTGTCCATTTGATCTGTTGATCCTTGGAATCTCCCGTGCGAGAGCCATTAGGGTTTCCAATCACGAAGACGCCCTCTACCGAACCATACCCCCTATCCTGGGAGCGGTCAACCCTGTTCGTTGACGCGGTCCTGTCCGACGAAATACGCCGACAAAATCCTTCACCCTCGTCTTCCACAATCCGAAGTTACCAATCCTGTCGAACTTCATCACTTCAAACCTACCACCCGACATCACCATCTCAACCTTGCTCTAATGCCAATTGTTAAAACCGGCAACAACACTTAGCACGAGAGAATAATCAAAGCAAGCACATAAAAGACATGATGATTTGTTTTCAACGTTTGGCGATGCCTAGTATGAGGAGCTTTTTTTTATTAAGGTTACATAAAATGTGCTGGATATACTTATACCCCGAGTACATATTCGACTTCCAGATACAGTCCTTTTCTTCAAGCTTGTCATACTACCGTATATAAAGCCTAAAGGTTTCTTGGCTCGTTGCCGCACCACACGGAATCCGGAGCGGCGTGGCCTCTCCGCGCGGGGCCGTGTCGCACTCGCGTGAGTGCCGTGCAAACGGCTCGCGTGTCGTTGAGCCACGTCACCCGCGTGGCTTATCCGCTCATTCGGCTTATGTAATTTAACACTGACGCTTTTCGCAACTGAGCGCGCGGCCCAGCGGTGAGCTGGCTCGCATCCAGGCTCGCAACCCACGTTCGATCCCCATTCGTGCGCGCCCGATAGGGCTGGAAACGAGCCGAGCCGAGCCAGGCTCGGCTCGGCTCGCTTGGGCTCGATCAGGGAGCGAGCCGAGCCAGGCTCGGCTCGGTGGTTTTGCAAGCCCGAACAAGCGGCTCGGCTTGGCTCGCACCTGGCTCGCAAGCCGGCTCGTTGGCTCGCCAAGCTAGGGCCTTGCAGTGTCCATACCAAAGAAAATAATCTATCTGCAAGACTGCAATACTACTATAGCAGAATCGAGTCCAATTTGTGTGAGCCATGCTATGCTTTGACTGGCTTGTTTACTACTAGAAAATTGACCCAAAAACAAGCTTGAGCTTGCATGAAGATGCTTAGGATCAATGCAACAGGTCGCAGCTACACAAGTAGCAAAAACGCTACACTTCATCAATTATAATATCAAGACTAAGTAGTGCAAAACTACAGGTTGAAGCTTTCTTTTTTAATTTTCACGCTTAACCTCTATAAAAGTCTGAACTTTGTAGTTGGTACAGAGTGATTATGTTCACTGTGGTTGTCACTTGTCAGGGTGATGTCTGAATGTGTAAAAAATATAAGAATGCACAAAATTAATAAGCTGGTACTCCTAGGTCTTAACTTCACATACTCAATGGCCACTTTTCTAAATCTAAATAGATATTATATTCTGACAAAATCTTTATCTGAATGTGTAAAAATATAAGCATGCACAAAATTAGTAAGCTAGTACTCCCAGGTTTCAACTTGATATAATCAGTGGCCACTTTTTTGAATCTAAATCTAATATTGATTTGTGTGTACTGCTAGGGGCTTGAAAGCACTTAAGTAGTTTACTGAACCTAATCCCATAAAACCTAGGAGTAATTACTACATAATACATGAAGATGTGTATTACTGATTTACTACATAATACATGAAGATTTGTATTATTAATACAGGAATTGGCCGAGCCGGTTTGGCTCGCGAGCCGGCTCGGTGTTTTCACGAGCCTGAAAAATAGGCTTGGCTCAAGCTCGGTCCGAGCCACGAGCCTGTGCGAGCCAAGCTAGGCTCGAGCGAGCCGAGCCACGAGCCACGAGTTTTTTTTCCAGCCCTAGCGCCCGAGCATGATTTTTCCTGACCGATGCATGTCGGTCGCGAGCGCCTAGCGCCAGGTTTTTGCGAAAACATCCCCAAAAAATCCGAAAATCATTTGTTAGCCTAGCACCGGGTTTTTGCGAAAACATCCCCGAAAAATCTGAAAATTGTTTTTTAGCTGTTTTATGCCAAAAAGCCCCAAAAAAACTAAAAATTGTTTTTAGCCTGTTTTATGTGAAAAAAGTTCTTTTTACACAGAGACCCCTGAAAATCTAAGAAATTTGTTTTTTCGCCGTTGGCGTGCTTGGAGCCATTTTTTCGAAAACGCCCCCTGAAAAATATAGAAATTGTTTTTTCGCTATTTTATGCGAAAAGGTCCCAAAAATGTGAAAATTGTTTTTAAAGCCGCTTTATGCAAAAAGAAATGTTTTTTTTCACAAAGGCACCTAGAAATTAAAAAAATCATTGTTTTTTTGTGACAAGGCCTCGAGAAAATATTTTTTTGCACGAAGACCCTTTGAAAATTTAAAAAATGAGTGTAATAGGTTTTTTCCTTCATGCTTTTTCCGTGATTGTTTAGTTTTTCACGAGAAGCCACCTGAAACTTTCGAGATTACTTTTTCCCCCACAGAGGCCCTCCAAAATCCATTTTTTTTGTAAAAAAAACCCCCAAAAAATATAGAAAATACGTGAGGACCTACGAAAATTATTCTATTGATGTGTGAACGTATTGCGGCTAGCGTGGCTTGTGCCGCACCTATGCATCTAGTATATATGACTGTATGAGCCATAGTGAACACCAGGGTTGCTGCTGAGGGTTTTATGGACGGATGAGCGACGGGGAGTGGGGGCGTAGTCCTTGTGGTAATAGTGGTATTTTTTCTGATGGCGCTTATGCTTAGTCCTAGAGGTGGGCACTGGGCCAGGCCATTTTGGGCCGGCACAAGGTACACCTGGCCTAATCCGATCCTGACCCGATAGAGGCTGTTCTAAATGGTAGAGCCGTCTTGGGCACGCTAATCGAGCACGATGATATGACCCGGCCCGACGACGATCCGGGGCGTGCTTGGGCGATAAGGCTCAAGCGACTTGTGTGTGCTTACGTTGTATGTGTGGGTAAGCAAATCAAAGAGTAACGGAAGAAAACTCTAGATGAACTAGAGAAAAGGAAGGGAATGCATGCATGCGTTGTATGTGTGGGTGAGCAAATCAAGGAGTAAATGCATAGCTACATGCATATGACGGGAAGGAACAACCGAATCAAGGAAATCGAGAAGAATAAACATAATAAGATTTTGTTTTGATCGGAGAAAAAGGAAGACCTGAACAAATAAAGAAAAAAAATCAATCCGTAGTTATTTTTTCTCATAGCAATAGTATAAATGGGCCGGATCTAGATCGGTGGCACAGCACGAAGTGCAAATGGGCCATGCCTGGGCGAACCGAAGGCGAGCCGGACTAGCCCGGTCCGGCACGGCGAACACGATGGACTATCGTGACCTGGCACGATTTAAACCCGAAGTACGATGAGCCCGTGCCGGGCCGGCCGGCTCGACGCCCACCTTTGCTTAGCCCCTACTATCACGTGCAATGCCGCAACCTCCCATCTTTCTCCGTCCGCCTCACTGGATACGACGGCATCGACCGGGGCCGCACCGGCCGCGTGGTCTCGCCGGCGTTCAGCGCCACACTCAGTCTGAACAGGACGTGCGTCGATCGCGCAAAAGTGGCCGTGCTGTACTCGGGCGTCGCGCTCGACTGGGCGCACATGGAGCCGAGGGACTGTGCGGAGAGGCGCCGTGGCCCAGGGCGAGGGGGTGGGGCTGTCAAACCCGCGTCCGCGAACGCATGGCGTCAGAGTGGCGCTCGCTAGGCAAGGTGGAGCTTGATGTCGACGTGCAGATCTTCAAGGACGCCGGCCCCCGTGCTTCCAGCGATATCCCTGAGAAGTAATGCTGAGGACGGCTGGGCGAGGGTCAGAGCCATCACCTTGGCCATGGTATGTTTTAGACCTTTACCGTTACGATTAACGGGGTGTAGACGATTGTTGGAGCACATTCGTCGATGTGTTGTTTCATGGACTTAACAGATTGTACCATGTCACATGTGTACATGTATTATTAAACTTACGAAAAATATCTAGCCGATGCATTCCATGACCCAAATGTTCTGGATCTTCTGAATTGGAGAAGAACAATTTAGGCAATCGCCTTGCAGCCGGCACAGAAGCACATGCATTATCTCCACATGTTTTAAGAAACTTAAAAAAAAAAAGATCTATCAGTTTACAAAAAAGAGGAGCAAGTAAATAGCATATGCCCCAAAATTCCTATTCATCTAGCAGGAATGATAAGGGATGGCAAAAGCTGTAGATAAAAGCTGTGAACCTAATTCTGCAATTCATTATCCAGAGGGATTTGCAAAACCTAATTCATCTACTTTTCCTCACTAGGTTAAGAAAAGTGCAAGACAAGAGCCAAATATAATTTGGTGAAACAACACAAAAAGGCGCTTTCTGCAGGGATATTGTCCAATAATTCCCGTTAAGAAGTAATAGCTAGTTGGGGATTAACAAATGGAATAGTCAACTTGCAAATCGTACTACAAGTGGGTAGCTTGGTATTGAAATATGCCTATGCCCAAATCATGAAACAATACCATTGACAGTAGCGAACTCAACGCAACATATACTATTATTTCCTTCTTATCTTTCAGACTGTCAGCAGCAGAGAACCTGAAACAGCAATCAAGATTACAAATTTCAGACAATAGTCCGAACTATTTTTTCACAATTATAATTTAAGTTGCATTAGTGTACTTGGTGAAGTTACTTACCCTGGCTGTGATGAATTTATTGTCAAACCGAAGCCGAAAGGGAAGAGTGGATCATAGTGTGAGTCCCCAACATTCATGGGCAGCTGGTCAACAGACTTGAACCAAGTACGTGGGAGCTTTCCGGTGAACCCATAGTCCCCAAAGAGGACATCAGCGACACCCTGACCTTCAGTGCCAGGAAGCCAAGCAGCAACAAGTGCTTCCATCAATGGAAGGTATGGTTCAACGACAACAGGCCGGCCAGAGATGATAACCACTGCACACTTAACTGCAGAACAGACGGTTCTGATTGTGTCTGCGCCAGGGTCTAGGATAGTCAGGTCGGAGTTATCACCTACTGTTTCAGAATATGGTGGCTCGCCAACAACAACAATAGCGAATGAGAAGTCATTGTGCTTCATGAAGCTGTCATCAGGGTTCTCGGAGTACACAACAGGTGTTGAATTAGCAACAGTGGACTTTATGGCATCGAGAATTGTTGTTCCTGCACAGAATATTGAATCATGACAGTCGAAAATATAATAGAGAAAACACAATAAGGAATGCTTCATAAACCACAAGTTAAAATCGCTAAATAAGACATTTTTAACTATAGCCTACTTTTGGCAAATAAGAATCTGAAATATCAAAATTCCTTCTTCAGAAAAAGCAGAAATAGAAAATATTAAACTGCATGAACCAACCAATTCACCCGTAAGCTTAATCTAATGAGGAAAGGTGTGCAATATAATCCACAGTCCCCCTCATGTCTAGGCTCTACCAGGCCTAAGACATGGACTAGAAGCGGGCCACAATTATTTTTTAAAAAAATATTTCGTTAGCTAGGTCATGAACTCAGGACCTCTTAGCTCTCATACCATATTGAGATTTGCAACAACTAGTTCACCCAAAAACTTAAACTGATGAATAAAAGTGAGCAATATACTTCAACACAAAGGAATCGAAGCTATATCATAAAGCACATACCCACTGTGATGTCTCCACTACCCCCCATCCATTCAATTGTCCACCCACCACACTGGTAGCCCAAATTGCTAGCATGGCTTCCAGCTACAAGGATCCTTCTAGCTTTCTTTGGGAGAGGTAGGAATTGTTGATTGGGAGAGTTGCCGTTTTTTAATAGAACAAGTGATTTCCTGACAGCTTCTCTAGCCAATTCCCTGTGCTCCTGTTAAAATTAGGTAGTAATTATGGCTGATCTAGATGGATTTTCAATCTTGTCATACAAGTAGTACACAACATGTTGTGGCATATCAACCTTCTTTCCAAGCTGATCTGCAAAGCTAAGATCGGCTAAAGGGTTCTCGAACAGGCCCATAGTAAATTTGACTCGAAGGATACGTCTCACAGCATCATCAATTCTGCTCATATTAATGAAGCGCTTGTTAACAAGAGATGTCACATCATCGATGTAAGTGGTGTAATTGTATGGCACCATGACCTGGAATGGAATTGAAACAAATGCTGTTTGACAAAGGAAGACGGACCAAATCTTCTTAAAAAAGTTAAGTCATCAGAAGTGCACAATTTTTGTCCAAAGTATTTTGATTCTAATCACCAGTTGCAGTACAGCAATATAGATGTTAAAAAAATTAAATCAAATCTTCTTCAATTCACAGCTGAAATTACGCTGAAAATTCAATATCAAAAGCAGAAGGGTATATCATGGGTACTTCTCTCTCTGGAGTTGAATCTATTTTCAACGAAAATTAAGTAATCATGTTCTCTGTAGCTAATAAGAAAATAAACAATAATTTCCTCAAAAGAAATCCACATACCATGAATCTATTTTCAACGAAAATTAAGTAATGATGCTCTCTGTAGCAAATATGAAAATAAACAATAATTTCCTCAAAAGAAATCCACATACCATATCAATGCCAGCATTTATTCCAGCTTGCACAGAATAAGTATAGTTTGCACCAGGTGGTGAGGTGATCCGGTCTATTCCCAGCCAATCTGATATCACAAACCCCTGCAATCGGTCACCGTAACGAACTCAGTTCTAGATCACAACAGAGGAGCATAAAAATGTAAAATAGATTTATACTAACTCTAAAATGCAGTTTGGATTTCAGGTAGCCAGTGACCAGATCATAATTGGCATGCATTTTGACACCATTCAAGCTTGAATATGAAACCATGACAGTAGCAACACCCTTAATAATGGAGTCATAATATGGTGGCATGTGAATCCCTAGCAACCCATGTTCATTAATGATTGTGTTGTTCTCATTGATTCCATTATGAGTTCCACCATCACCAACGAAGTGTTTCGCACAAGCAGCAACTTTATCCCTGTTAGAAGCAATATGCTGAGATATAAAATAGAAAACCTTCACATTGCAAGACATTGATACTGATTATTACTGACAGAGTCCTCATTTAGGCAGACTAGCTGATTGCCTGATTCTTTATATCAATATGCACATGCCTTCGACATTGTTTTACATCTACCGCACCACTTATATCACCACTGAGAAAAGAATATCTTACTTCCCAGCAACATAAGGAACTCCCTTGGTATGATTCGGTGGGATCTCTCCTTGTAGACCGGGGATAATGTCTGTCATCTGCTGGACAACCTCGTGGTCTTCACTATAGCTCTCATAGCACCGGCCCCATCTTGGATCTCTGCAAACCTAAACCAAATTATAAGAACTTCCTATCAACATAACTTTTAGTGAACCAATAGTATACTCATGCAACATGCTCCATTGAAGATCTTATGCAAGACAGCAACAAGGCAACTGTGTATGTGTGCTTACTGCAATACATGGAGCAAAGGTATATTGGATGCCTGTTGCCCGTACTTCAAGGGCAGTTGCTTCGCCAATCCTCTTTACAAGGTCACGATCCCTAAAAACAAGAAAGATAAACTGATAAGATAGTTATACATATTTATCGATGCCGTTTGAATGCTTGAATTTATGTTGCCACATGGGCATGAATTTATGTTGCCATATGGGCATTGAACAGTTTAGCCAACTTGAGAGCAAGGCAAGCACTGTCATTTTACCGTCAACCTGATAGACAGTATCCTAGATTGGCTTGTATAGATATTGCTAGTATTTTGTATCGCCTTGTATAGATATTGCCTTATATATGTTTTCCTTTTGTACCCTCATGTACATGTATATATTCTAGCCTATTGATCTTATGATGAATACAGGTGCTATTCATAACATAGTATCGGTTTGCCGCTTACAAAACGTGGATTGATGAGGATGCTCGTGCCTCTACTAATTTAGTTGCTAGCATGGAGATGCATCTCACTGGAGACGTGGTTGCTTGGAGTTCACCACAGTTGATATGGGCACATCTTCGCAACCGCTTTGAGGCTGCTGACGATCTTTGTACCTAACTGTTATGTGACGGAGCAATCGTTGCAGTAGGGTCTACTGTGGATGAGTTCTACGCGCAGCTATCCTCCGTGTAGCATCATCTTGATTCTCTTGGACCGGAGATTTGCCGCACTTGCTAGTGTTGTCAACATCAGCACTCTCATCTTGAGCTTCACCATGTCTACAACTTCTTGACACGTCCCTAGGCTAAGTTTGAGCAGATTCGAGCCCAGCCGCTCACTCGCCACCATCGTGTGACCTTGTTGGAGGCTCTTGCAGATGTTTGTACTGAGGAAACTAGCCTTCGTGGTGTGAGTCTGCTGGTGTCTCCTTTGGCCTTGGCTGTGCGTGCAGCAGTTTTCACATCTGATGTGACTCGTGCTATCCCTCCATCAGTGGTGTCTACTCCAATGGCAGCCGCTCGGGGTGGAGGGCTTCGTTGCACCTACTGCGACAAGAATGAATATGTGGAGCAGTTCTGTTACCGAAAGAGAAATATTGGAGGCTACGGTGACCACCCTCCCAAGGGCACTAGAGGTTCGGGAGCCTCCCCACAGTGGACCTCTGCTGGTTCTGACTCCACTCAAGAGATTCTCATGCTCCTACGTCACATGGTTGCTTATGCATCAACAGGTTCTACTAGTTCTACTACTCAGTCTTCTAGTGAGAGACTATCTTCCACATTTTCTTCAGGTATCTCACCATAGATTCTTAACTTTGGTGCTTCTTTTCATATGACATTTGATTCCACCAGTCTTAAATCCATTAGTCCTCTCGCTACACCCATAACTGTTTAGACCGCAGATGGTACCTCTTTTTCTGTTACAGGATGAGGCACTCTTGTCTTCCACTTTTCATGTTCCTGTTGTTTATCATATTCCCAAACTGACCATGTAGCTTATGTCCATCGGCCAGCTTACTCATCATGGTTGTCGTGTTGTCCTCACTTGTTGCCTTTAGGATTGCCGCATGCGGTTTCTAGTTGGTACTGGTCTTTGCCGTCGTGACTTGGCGTCTCTCGGAGCTTGACTGGCTTAGTCTTCCTTCCACTGTCCCTGCCAGCCTCTCTGTCTCCACTGCTTTCGCCTTCATTGCATCCTCCATCGCGTCGTTCACTCGGTGGCATACTGGCATCACCGTTTGGGACATCTTTGTGGTTCACGTCTGTCTTCTTTAGTTCGCCATGATCTTTTAGGGTATGTGTCTGGTGATGCCTCTTTAGAGTGTGTGGATGTAAGCTTGGCAAACAGCTGCAACTCCCCTATCCTTCCAGTGAGTGTCACAACGTCCTTTTAATCTTATTCATTTTGATGTTTGATGTCTGGCTTCCTTTGTTTCAAAAGGGGTCATAGATATTATAATCTTTTTATAGATGATTTCTCTCGCCACACAGGGATATATTTTATGTCTTCTTGTAGTGAGATTTTATCTATCTATAAGATTTTTGCCACCATAATTCGTGCTCAATTTGATTCCCTTATTCGTGTTCTTCGTGTTGACATGGGAGTATCTGTCATGAGCTCTTCGCGTTTTTTTTTGTTGAGCAAGGCACTTTCTCAGTTTCCTTGTCCTGATGCGTATGCTCAGAATGGTGTGTTAAACGCAAGCATAGTCATCTTCTTGAGATAGACCGTGCTTTTTTACTTGATTATACTATGCTACCTCACTTCTGGGCTGAGACCGTTTCCACTGCCACTTACTCGATTAATATTCAGCCTTCTTCTTTTTAGGGTGAGATTCCAGTAGTGCTCTTTGTGGCATGACTCCCGACTATTCTAGTCTTCGCCACTTTGGGCGTGTGTTCTATGTTCTTCTTGCACCTCGTGAATGTATCAAGCTGACCGCTCAGTCTGTTGAGTATTTTCCTAGGATAGTGCTAAGCATAAGGGATATTATTATTGGAATCCTGTTGGTCGACAGATGCGTATCTCTCAGGATGTTACTTTTGATAAGTCTTGTCCATTCTACCCTTGTTCTTCTTTTTCTTCCACTCCAGCATCTCCTGTCGAGCATCTTTCTTTCCTGACTTTTCCTGATACTCTAGTTATCACTTTTCCCTTTCCACGGTTGGTGCCTCCTTCATCGTCAGCCCCTCCTCTGATGTCTTTTTCACCACTGGTGCCTCCTCTAGAGGTTCCTCCTGACATTGTTCCTTCTTATCCTCTATACTACACTCGTCGTCCATGAGATGAGGATTCCTCTATTGTGCTATCTTCTCTTGCTGAGCCACCTTCTTCAGTACCTCCTTGCTATGCTCTTCACGATCATTAGTCTATTCGGTCTCCTAAGGGCCTTGGCTTTGCTGGTGCAGCTCTTGCTGAGCCGACTTCTTACCGTGATGCTGTTATTCATCAAGAATGGCAGCATGCGACAACGAGGAGCTTGCTGCTCTTAAGCACACTAGAATGTGGGATCTTATGCTCCTTCCTTCATGTTTCTGCCCCATTACGTGCAAGTGGATCTATAAGGTTAAGACTCGCTCTGATAGTTATCTTGAGCGCTACAAGACTTGTCTCATGGCACGTGATTTTCAGTAGGAGCATGTCATGATTATAATGAGACTTTTGCTTTGTGGCTCACATGACCACTGCTCGCACTCGTTTTGCTATGGCTTCTGTCCATAAGTGGTCCATCTCTCAGCTTGATACCAAGAATGCCTTTCTTAATGGTGAGCTGCGTGAGCTCTATATGCAGCCACCACCGGGGTATTCTATTCCTAAGGGCATGGTTTGTTGGCTTCACCGCTCTATTTATGGGCTCAAGCAAGCCCCTCATGCCTGGTTTGAGCGTTTTTCCTCTATGATCACTGCAACTAGCTTTTCTGCTAGTGCTCATGATCCTGTGATTTTTGTTCACACTTCGTGTCGTAGTCGGACTCTCCTCTTTCTATATTTTGATGACTTGATCATCACTAGAGATGATTCTCAGTATATTGCATTTGTGAAGGCACGTCTTAGCGAGCAATTTCTCATGTCTAATCTGGGTCCCCTTTGCTACTTCCTTAGCATTGAGATTTTTTCTACACTTGAGGGCTTCTTCCTGTCCCAAGAAAAGTATATTCGGGATCTTGATCGTGCTTCTCCTACTAATCAACACACAACCGATACCCCCACAAAGCTCAATGTTCACATTCAACCTATTGATGGTAAACCTCTTGAGGATCTTACCTGCTACCGTCACCTTATTGGTAGTCTTGTTTAACTTAGTGTCACTCGTACTGACATGCCATATCCAGTGCATATATTGAGTCAGTTCGTTTCTACTCCCACTCAACTCCACTATAGTCATCTTCTTTGTATTCTGTGATATCTTCGTGGAACAATTTCTTATCATCTTTTCTTTCCACGCTCTAGCTTCTTATAGCTCCAAGCATATTCTGATTATACCTGGGCTAGTGGCCACTCTAATCATCGGTCCCTTTCTGCCTACTGTGTTTTTCTTGGTGGTTCTCTCATTGCTTGTAAGACTAAGAAGCCAACATTAGTTTCTTGTTCAAATGCTGAGGCTGAGTTGCGAGCTATCGCTCATTTGATAGCAGAGGTTACTTGGCTACGATGGTTATTTGAGGATTTTGGTGTTTCTGTTTCTACATCGACTCATTTTTTATCTAACAATACATGTGCTATTAGCATTGCTCGAGACACAGTGAAGCATGAGCTCACCAAGCATATCAGTGTTGATACTTCCTACATGTGGTCACAGGTACAAGATCAGGTCGTGCTCTCCAGTATGTGCTTTTAGAGCTTCAGTTGGCAGGCTTCTTCACGAACGCACATCCTCGAGCTCAGTACAATTTTTATCTCTCCAAACTCAATGTTATTGATCCACAATGAGTTTAAAGGGGTGTTAGATAGTATCCTATATTGCCTTGTATAGAGATTTCTCGTATCCTAGATTGCCTTGTATGGAGATTGTTAGTATCCTCTATTGCCTTGTATAGATATTGCCTTACATAGGTTTTCCTTTTGTACCCTCATGTACATGTATGTATTCTAGCCTATTAGGCTCATGATGAATACAAGTGCTATTCATATCAGAACCAACTTATGACAATCATAATCAAAACTGTGGCCTTCTAGGAAGCATGTAGCACGTTTGACATATTACATAAAATAGAATGTAGATTATCAGAGACATGCCTTGTAGCTCCAAGCCCAATGTTGTGAGGGAATATGGTGGCGTTGTAGACATTGTTATTACCATGAACAGCATCAATCCCATAAATCATAGGAATTCCCAGACGTGTTGACAAGGCACCTTTCTGGAATTCATTTACCATGTTCACCCAAATTGCAGGAGTCGCCTGAGGAGCAGGAACACTTCCACCACCACTTAAGACACTACCTTGAGAACAGGATGAAAGTTTGGCAGTAAGAAGTTGCACTTGCATTGCCGATGACAATGCCACAATGGTAGCTCTAGCTCTGTAGTGTTGGATTTTTTTTTAATCTCACAAAAAACCTCTCCAGATGGAAGACAGTAAACATTTGTGAGCCCTAACATTCCCACATGCGCACCTTTACTTAACAGGAATTGATACAGAACTTACCTATGAAGTAGTTTTTCATGATATCTGAAGATGCAACCTGGCGCTCAATCTGTGTCATTTGGCCAATTTTTTCAGCAAGAGTCATCCTGCTGATAAGGTCCTTGATTCTAGTGTTGATAGGCTGCTTTGGATCCTTGTACTTCATGTACTCCGCATTTCCCATTGAAGCAAAACATAGGAGTAGAAGAAGGCATGCCCAAGAAATACTGGAACAAATCATGTCTGAAAATTTCCCAATATTTCTCTAGAATGGTTAACCTGATGATCCTGATCTCCAAACCTCAAATGAAAATTCAAGAGACTGTAAATGAAAAGTAGCAAGTGAGAGAAGCTAAAATCAGCTGGCAGATCAGGAAAATAATAAAGTGCCTCTGTGTGAATATACAACAAATGAAGTTGGGGGACTTGATCTAACAAAGTCATAATGCACCTCCCCTCTAGTTTTGTATTGGAACATTGTGTTTGTTCTGTGGAAATAATCAAGGGCCACAACAGTGATCAAATCACATTGACACTTCACTGTGAAATTTAGAACACAGCATCCTCCTATCTACTTGAGGGGGAAAACGATAGTTCCTACCAACATAGGGTAGCAATTTCTGCTATTTGCATGCTCTCTCTTTTATAAAAGAAAGGTTTTATGGTACGAATAAATTCACAGATCAAGTTTTAGCATCTCCATTACTGTCCATACAAGTTCCAAGTCCATCTACCACTAAACAATGTCAAGTATATTGAGCATGGCAACCGTTTACAGCAGGTAAAACAGAATGATTTGACTTAGCATGTAAAGAACTAAATCACTAATTTTCAGCAAGGAAAAAAAAACTAAATTGGTGGTATCACTCGATGGTGCGCTCAAAGAAAAGCTCTTGAAAAAAAAAATCCGAATAAACTATCACATCAGGTCAATGGTCTGGACCCAAAAAACGACCAAGAAACCAGATCAATGCCGACCACATTCCCTGGGGTCTTTTATTAAAACAAGTGCCCCCATAGCCAGCGTGAGCTGAATCCATCCAAATCAACCGACACGGTACCAGCGCCTCACTTACATTCCATCGGGGATCCTAAAACAGCTTCTAAACATGCTCGTTACCTGATTCTCCCACAAGAAGTGTGAATCTCTCACGCCAACTAGAACAGCTGTTCTCTCCAAATGGAGAACGGCGGCTGGTGGTGGCGCTGGTTAACTTCAAAGCAAGGGGAAAGAGTAAAGTTGGGGGTTTTCCTTACCTGGCTAGGAGCAGTGAAAGAGAGCGATGTGAATATGTGATTGATGTCTGATTCCGATAGCTGAGCTCGCTCGCCGTCTCTACAGTCTACACTGACCGACGAGGCCGAGACTGGGACAGAGGGAGGAGGAGGCAAATTAAAGGTGCCAGGTGGAGGAGGGCAGCGGCGCGTCGGCACCGTGTCGCTTGCTCGCTGTGAGCCTGTGATGTCGTTGTCCGCCGCTCGAGGGGATTATTGACATGCGGCGGCCGAAAGGTAGGCAGACGTCACAAGGGCACTTATGTCATTTCATAGTATATATATATTATTATACTCCATAGTGGGCTAATTTAGGTAGTTCAGCAGATTTGTTTAACTTATTTTTATTGGGTAATTTCTATTTCAGGACAATGTAGAGGATACTGTGGAGGTTTCTAAACCATTTGATGAAAAGAAAGTATTGTGATGTAACACTTATGTCACTTGCATATGCTGTAACAGGAATGTGCTTAAGGTACTTCGAATGGTTTTAGCAACTTTGAGTTCATTGATTTTTGAATGGTTTTAATAAGTTTTTCCAATTCTGTATGCAGGTTCCAAAACTTCTTGGTATTTGCTCACAGCATCTTGAGAAAAGTGGAACACGTCAAGGACCAGCTGTGCTTGGAATTGCCCTTATTGCCATGGCCGAAGAATTAGGAGATGAAATAGCTGTACGGATGCAACTGATGGTCCAATAAAGTTCAGATTTTTTTCCCTTCCAAGTTACCTGGTAGGAAGATGTTAGGGTTTGTAGATCAAACACACACGCATAAAAGGGAGACAATATTTTACGTGGAAAACCCTTGCGGGAAAAAACCACGGGAGACACAAGATTCACTATTTTGGTTCAAGGATTATAAGTACATGGGGTGGCATTATATAGCCAGTTAGGAATCCGAGATTAGGAAGGAGTCCAAGTCTAGGAAGAGTTGGAATCTGATATGATTTTGAGGAATCCGATTTTATCTCTAACAAACCTCCTCTTGACTCAAAATCCATAATAGAGTGTCTCCATAAACCCCGAAGGGCAATTAAGCACCTTGAATGCCAACTAAGTCAAGACAATGCTTAAACTTGGTATTTGAAAGTGTCTTGGTCAGCATGTCTGCAGGATTATCATCTGTATGTACCTTTCCCACAACAATTTGTCCTTCAGCTACAACATCACGAATAAAGTGGTACTTGATATCAATATGCTTGGTCTTGGCATGATACATATCATTCTTGGTCAAACAAATAGCACTCTGGCTATCACAATAAACAGTAAGAGTATCCTGTTTAATGCCAAGTTCAGAAACAGACCTCGCAACCAAATAGCTTCCTTAACGCCTTCAATAGCTGAAACATATTCCACTTCAGTAGTAGAAAGAGCAGCAATAGGCTGTAAGGATGCTTTCCAACTGACTATAGAACCACATAATGAGAAGATTTATCTAGAAATTGACGTCTTTTATCAAAATCACCAGCATAATCAAAATCAACAAACCCAAAAACATCATTTGTCTTCACTTTTTTCCTATCAAACATCAAACCAAAATTAGAAGTGCCTTTCAAATAACGAAAAATCCACTTAATGCATTCCAATGCTCTTTGCCGAGATTGTGCATAAATCGCTAACAACGCTAATGAATGAGCTAAATCAGTGCGGTGCAAATCATAGCATACATGAGATTATCAACTGCACTAGAGTAAGGAATACGAGACATATAGTCTTTATCTTCTTCATTAATAGAACACTGACTTGAAGATAACTTGAAGTGTGAGGCAAAAGGTGTAGAAACATGTTTGCAATTACTGAGATTAAATCTGTCAAGTACCTTCTCAATGTAATTTTTCTGAGATAGAAATAATGTACCAGCTTTGTGATCACGTTGAATTTCCATCCCAAGAATTTTCTTAGCTGGACCAAGATCTTTCATCTCAAACTCATGATTAAGTTGAGCCTTCAGCTGTTTAATCAGTGACTTGTCATGAGAAGCAATGAGCATATCATCAACATAGAGCAGCAAATAAACAAATGAGTCATTTGGAAACTGTTTGAAGTAAACACAGTTATCATAATTGTTGCGAGAATACTGTTGTGCAATCATAAAGGAATCAAACCTTTTATACCACTGCCTAGGAGCTTGTTTAAGGCCATAGAGAGACTTTTTCAAATGACAAACTAAATCCTCTTTTCCAGGAGTAGCGAAACCCTCAGGTTGTGTCATAAAAATCTCTTCTTCTAAATCTCCATGCAAGAAGGCAGTTTTAACATCAAGTTGCTCTAATTCCAAGTCAAATAAAGCAAAAAAAGCAAGCATAACCCGAATGGAAGAGTGGTGCACAACAGGAGAAAAAACTTCATTGAAGTTAATACCTTCTCTTTGCTCAAAACCTTTTACCACTAACCGGGCTTTCCATCTTACAGGTTCAACTCCAGAAATATCATCCTTCTTCTTATAAATCCATTTGCACTTTAAAGGTTTCTTGCCCTTTGGAAGTTTAACCAAATCCCATGTATTATTTTTATGAAGGCTCAAATTTCTTCATTCATAACTGTCAACTAGTTAGAAGAATTTTCACATGAGATAGCTTCAGAATAAGAAGAAGGTTCAAAAGTATCACAAATATCTTGTGCAGCAAGAAGAGCATAACAGGCCATATCATCAGTGTCACGATATCTAGCAGGTAATTGAATATTTCTTCTTGGTCTATCTCGAGCAATACAATGATCATTAGTAATAGGAGATGCAGAAACTGGTTGTGACGAAGAACCACTAGGTGCTGAAATTGGTTGTGAAGAAGAACCACTAGAAGAATCATTATCAATGGTAGGTAAGACTACCTCAAATTCTGCATTTCTTTCTGCAGCTTCAGAAGTTTCAAATTCATTTGTGGATGAACAACCATCACTGTCACTACCAGGTGAAAGTAAAGCATCTTCATGAAAATTAACATCACGACTAATGATTAATTTGCGAGAATCAGAACGCCATAAATGATATCCTTTGACACTAAACCCATATCCAACAAATATGCATTTTCTTACTCTAGACTCTAATTTTTTATCATTAACATGAGCATAAGCAGGACAACAAAAAATTCTCAAATTAGAGTAATCAACTGGTTTACCTGACCAAACTTCTTCTGGAATTTTAAAGTCAATGGCTGAATTTGGAAAACGATTAATCAAATAAGATGTTGTAGAAACAGTCTTAGCCCACAAAGCACGCTTATTCCATAAACCTGCATTTGAAAGCATGCAACGGGCTCTTTCCAGAAGAGTGCGATTCATACGCTCTGCCACACCATTCTGCTAAGGTTTACCTGGAACAGTCAAATGTCTTGCAATACCATGATTAGCACAAAAATTATCAAACTCACCACTGCAAAATTCCAATCCATTGTCGGTTCTAAGTTTCTTGATTTTTAC
Organism: Guadua angustifolia; assembly: GCA_036346375.1. Lineage (NCBI taxonomy): Eukaryota > Viridiplantae > Streptophyta > Magnoliopsida > Poales > Poaceae > Guadua > Guadua angustifolia. Next base: position 47,552 of record JAYEVE010001304.1, read on the forward strand.
GCGGTTTGATTTTCAACCAAGACTTTCCACTTCTTGAAAACTGAAAAAGCTTCATGCTTATGTTTCAGAAAATAAACCCAAACTTTGCGAGAAAAATCATCAATGAAGGTAATCATGTACTCACAACCTCCAATAGAAGGAAATCTAGAACGACCCCAAAGATCAGAATGAACATAATCAAGAATTCCTTTAGTCTGATGAGTTGAAACAGAAAAGCAGACTCTTTTTTGTTTGCCAAAAACACAATGTTCACAGAAATCAAGTTTGCCAATGTCATGTAAAAGTCCTTTCTTGCATAAAAGGTGCATACCTTTCTTACTCATATGACCTAAGCACATATGCCAAAGCTTGGTGATGTGAGGATTTGATGCAATTGTAGAAACAACTGCAGAATCTGTAACTGTAGAACCTTGCAAGTAATAAAGACTGTTGATTCTATTGGCTTTCATAACGACAAGATTGCCTTTAGAAATCTTAAGAACACCATTTTTACCGGTATATTTATAACCCAAAGATTCTATAGTGTCCAAAGAAATAACATCAGCAGGTAGGTTTATTAGAATGTATTTTTTTATCTTTATCAGCTTTATTTTTCAACTTATAACACTCTCAAGTACAAAATTGAGCGGGTATCTTCAGCCACGAGTTACATCAGTCCACATCGGAGATAATAAATATAAGTTGCAGTGCGATGACATGTCTCTCGTTAGCCTATCTAGCACAACATATAGGAGGCAAATCAAGCCTGTCACAAGCTTACAACATCACAAGAGCATCGGTTCCTTCTCCTGTTCAATTCAATATACTTAAGCTGTAGTCCTACTGCCTGCATTTGGACATAGAAAACAACTTCAATACCAAGCAGATAACAACGGTTAGTTGGCCACTAGTGAAAAACGCATTGCAGAGTTCAAAATACCTTCATGGTTGCAGGAAGGTAGGCTGACGGCCACCCACATGTCGGCACTGAAGGGGAGAACGGTCGTACCTTCCGGTAATACCATGTCAGGGCGGCGCGGGTAGACCTGGACTCGATTAGTAAACATTGAGCAACCGCATCCAGCAGAAGTAACAGGCGCCGTAGTTGTCACTGCAGGGTTTGTTAACCGAAATTAAAAAACCGCAACGAAATTCGCGGTACGGTTTTCGTAAAAATCACTCAAAAAACAGCTTAAAAACCATCAGAAACCAAAGGATTTAAAAATTTAAAAAATTCAAAAAAATCGAAAACCGCGGGTTTTCACGAAAAACCAACCCAACCAATTGAATATTCTTCGTAAACGGTTTTGAGCAGTTTTTCACGAAAAACCACATACATAAATTTTTTCAAAATTTTTAATTTTTTTTAATTAAAAGGTTTACCGAGCGGTTTTAGATGATTGGAAGTATTGGTTGAGGGACTCGAGGCTAAGGGGAGCGATGTGCGTTCCAGATCCGAGTCCATTACTTCAACCTCAGTGCTTGACTCTGGAAGGGCCGGTTTGTCACCTTTCAAGTCGGCAGGTTGGACATGTTCATCAAGAGATTGGGTTGGTTCAGCAATAGGTAGGGGATTAGCAGACCCATGAGAGCGAGGATCATTATCCACTGCAAGATGACCAACCCATATGGGTGAGTTGATGGAAATCAAGATAGACGCAGACAGAGCACAGCCGTCGAAGGACAAATACAAGCAAAAAGAAACTTGCACATGTTGCAGCGTGCTATACATAAAGTTGGTGTACAATATCAGAGGCAGAAAGAACTATAGCCAGCCAAGAGTCAATTAAAAACCAATCCAAACTTTACTTGTGTTCTTGTGCATTCTAAAATTTATAAATGTGTCTACAACAGAAATACTTGCTACTACCAACGCCCATTTCAGCATGAATGCATGGTCAGTGAAGCGTCCAAACACAAATCACCCAAGTTCAAAGAAATAGAAATTAAGCTCATGCAAATGGTACGATTGAGAATCTGTGAGACATACACACACGATAGACAACATTCTAAAATTAACTACAACACATTGGTACCTCCTAGTTGCACATCATTTGCAATTTACTTGTCACATCAAACATCTATTATACAGGTCATATCTCATATGCTTGTATTAAAAGATCACATTCTTAAACAGAAATGTGGATCAGAAATTGGTCAGAAGAAGCCCTGTACTAGAGGCTAAGGTAGCATATGCCCATGTCAAGTACTTGAAGTAATAGCATGAAGAAAAAAGGGGAAAGGAAGGTAACCAGAAAACTCACTAGCATCAGAATCATTCTTCTTGTCACTAGTTATTGAGACTTGGGGAACTGAAAAGTCAGGTTCTTCAATCTTGATCTCTTCTCCAGCAGATAGGTTCTCAGTTCCTTGTTGCATATATGATACTACTTGAACAGCAGAAGAACGGGAGAGTTTTTTACCTAAAAGGCACAAAATTTGTTGGTTACCATATGCAAGAATTCCGAGAGATTGTGCATTGAAGAGAAAGAAAAAAAGGAGAGGGAACAATTGAATCTAAAAGGATATTTAAAAATAGAATCCGCAAAGCAATCACCACAGCACAATATAAAGCATCGTAGCCAAGTAAAATACTTGCAAAAAAAAAACACTTTCACAAGAGAATGACAGGCCAAAATATTCAAACAAAATCTTCTAAAGAATATACTGGAAGAAAAAAGGGTGGAGATGGAAATAACATATATTAATCACCCTCATCTAGCAAGGAGCACAATTTGAGACAGAAAGCACTGGCTTCTGCAACCATAGGCGGAGATAAATCTAGAAGAAAAGGTTAAGAGCTGATTACACAGTTCGTTTGGTAAGTCCTGAGAATCCTTCTGACCAAATTGTAAATTTCAGCCTTTCACTTATAGACCAAGTTAACCAAATCTATACTTCCAGCTGAACCTAATTAGCCAAAAAATAATTTGGGTGGTTTTTTTCAGTGAGCTTACGAATCGCAGGACAAAGAAATGGTGCCCTAGACTCCCAGTCCCAATATTTTCTTTTTCAGAAAAATGCTTATTACCCCCTAAAGCCCAACCTTTCCCACCATTGATTTACTGATCTTGGTGCCTTAAGGTTAAAAACAGAATACATACTTGGGGCCAGTCAGTGCATGCATCCAAAACAGCAAGTCAAGATCTAGAGAATAAAGCACAAAATCAAAGATTTCAAGAATAAGCAAAGAAAAGAAGAAAAAGAAATATGTACAAGAGAAGCATAGACAAGCTACAGACATGAGGGGAGCAAGAAGACCGATCGAGAAAAAGGTTAGAGCAGCAGGAAGTAAACCCCAGACATAATGATTTTTTTTAAATAATACATTTTCTAAAAGGAATTGCGATATTAATATGCGAAACAGAAAAATTATAAAAATAATTCTCCGTCGCCAAACAGTACGGCGAAATAGGAGTAGTCGCTAGCGGGTTGGACGAAGATTCTATTGTCGCTATACCGTATGACGACAACTCCTTAATCCCGCGATTAGCGTTGCACCAACAGCCGGCGCCCGCAAGCGAAGGGGTGCGTTGTGAAGCCGGCCCACCGCAACTGGTTGTCGCCGAACCGTTGGGTCCCGCGCTGCTGCCTCGGCTCTGTAGGTGCAACGTTAACCGTGGGATTAAAAAGGTGTCGCCATACGGTATGGCGATAATAGGGTCTTTGTTGTAGGGTCGAGGATGCGCCTAGAGGGGGTGAATAGGCGTTTTACAAAATTCGATCGCTCACTAAACAATTCGCTCTAATCAACCCCTATGTCAAAACCTAATCAAATATATATGCGGAAGCGATAAATAGGTTTTGGCAATTAAAGCCTAAATCAACTAGGCTCACTGGTGCACTAACTAAATTATGTCTCTATACTAGAATTGCTAAATTGGACAAACAATTAATACAAAGCAATTCTAATACAATCAAGCAATTGATAAACACTCAATAATGTAAATGCTTGAATGTAAAGAGACAAGGGACAACCGATGTTTTTCCGTGGTGTTCGGAGACTTGCCGGTCTCCCCTAGTCCACATTGAGGCAAGCCCACACTTGGACCGGCTCCCGCTCGAGCACCCGCCTCTTTCCACTAGTCGTGGTTTTTCACGCTTGCGCGTAGGCTCAACCCGAACCTTCACAAACTTGACGGGGCTTCTCACACCTCGAGAGCTCCCGCGCACGACGCCTACGCCGTCTAGGAGTCGGCAACCTCCAAGAGTAACAAGCCGCTCCTTGCTTGAACTTCACCGAGCACAACGAATGTGCTCCCGGTGATCACCAAGTGCAACACATGCACAAGGACCTCCCTCAAGTGCAACACATGCATAAGAGGCTCTCAAACCACTCCCTAATTGCAACACATGCAATTAGTGCTCACACTTAAGCTCAAGAAGCAAATGGAGAAGAGCAACACATGCAAACAACTCCCACACACAGCCAACCTCATGCCCAAGCCCCCCCAAGGGCTCTATTTATACCCCACCAAAGAAAACTAGCCGTTTGGAGGCAAAATGGGCGAAATCAGCAAAAACCCGGTCCGACCGGACCCCGGCCGGTCCGACCGGCCCTCACAGGCCAACGATCGGATTTCGGACCGTTACACGGCCGGTCGCACCGCAACCCGGCCGGGCGCACCGCCCGCCGGTCGGTCCGACCGCCCACACAAACGAGCCAAACACGCTTCTCTGGAAAAATCACACCGGAGCCAACCCGGTTGCATCATGCCGGCCGGCCGTCCGACCGCCGTCGTTCGTCGCACCGCGCAGATAATACCAGAGACACACCGCAGGTTCGGTCCAACCGGGCTAGGGACGGTCGCACCACCCCAACAGAGAAAACTCCGGTTTTTCGCGCAAACTCTTTTCCGAAAAATCAAATGCTATTCCTTGAGCCTTTTGATGATTAACACATGATCATACACACGTGCAAAACACATTTGCACCAAATTAGCTTATGCTCAAAGATTTTAAACCAAATTGCAAAAAACACATTTTGCAATCAACTCAAAGACTATTTGCAAAACGTATTAAGCAAATCAAACTCGAGTTTATGAGATTAATCCCCCTAGCCATGTGAAGGTCAACACGAGACCCAGTCAACTTGCCAACACCCGTTGCAAGCCCTACTCACATGCTCTCGGAATTCCGGACTCATAAATCTCAGTTTATTCGCACAACGAACTTGCAAAAACACATTAAACCAATTTCATGCTTGAGCACTACTCTTTGCAACACATGCAAAAGTCTAGCTCCAAGCAATATCAAATCAAGGTGCATGAACTCTCTAATTGCAACACATGCAATTCTCTAGTTCCATGCAACACCAAAACCAAACTTCAATTTCCCACCAAAACCATTTCAACCATATGAGCTCTCTACTTGCAACACATGCAAGCCTCTAGCTCCATACAAACACACAAATATCAAATCATGCTTGAGCTCTCTCCTTTTACAATACATGCAAAACTTAGCTCCAAGCAACCACAAGATTTTGAAAGATGTTTTGAACGAAACCAAAACATGAAGCCTCAACATTCGCAGCACATGCAAGAGTGAACTTCACGCAAAAGCCAACAACAACCAAGCATAAGTTTAACCCATTCGCAACACACGCCAAATGGTTAACCCTCATGCAAAAACCAAATCCAAAAGATTTGAGCTCGAGTGAACGCGGAATGAGATCATCAACACATGATGAAACTCAAGCTAGGAGACAACCCCTCTTAATAGCACGGCGATAAAAACCTTATACTCAAAGACTACAAAATCCTTAGCCTATCTAATTATACCTTCGCCGCCGCGCGCAAGCAATCCTATTTGGGGTCTTTATGATCTTTACTTTGATACTCCCCCGGAATCATCACTCGACTCCTCTTTTAACTTCGGGATCCACTTCTTGACGCCCATCACCTCATGATGTCGTCCTTGTCCCGTTCTCATCATCTCATCCATCTTTGGACCTAACTTAATCACAACTCATACAAATAGTTAGTCCAAGATGCATGGTTGTCTCAATTATCTCTTGCACTCCATTAACACATAATGGATGCCTTTAGATCAATTGAGCACAACCTAAATCAATTTGAATGATTTATATGAGTCTTAAGTACAATAATGCAACTCATGCTTTATTATACTTAAGAGCTATTCATTTGTCCTCAATTAATCACGGAACACCATCAACACATGATGAAGTGTTCTTTAATGAATAATAAGACAGATGAACTCAATTTAAATTATCATTTAAATTGTTATGAGTATATATTAACTACACAAGTTTTCATATACTCATGTTGATGAGAGGTAATGATCCATTATGTGTAAACTATATAGAAATGATCATTACACTAAGTCATCGACTATAGAATACACCCCACATGTATATGTGCATAAGTATGATTGACTTGGATATAATATGCACATATTCAATTTGATTGCATTGGAGCATATCCTATATTTCCACGAGTATACTATAACTAGGCAATTTAAATATATACTCAAGGATTTAGTTTCTTTGTCTTGATCCTTATATGTGTCAATAACGAATCGATCAATACAAAGAGACTTTCAAGTTAAACTACGAACTCCCCCTAAGTGTGTGCATCCATGTAATATATGGATTGGGAAACATGATGCACATTTTGTGGTTAATATAATGGGGACATTCATATTTCAACTTGACTCCAAAGTATGTAACTAATACTAGAATGAATATGCAAACATACATTGGGTTTTCCATTTTTCAATGCGATGAGACTAATCAAGGATATTCTAAATAAACAAGTTAGTCTCGATATAAGATTTGTCATTAATAACAAAATCACATTAATAGATAATCACAATATTAGATTTGTCATTAACACCAAAACCATAACTAATGAAGGTTGAACTTACATTTGTCCAGCCCGCTGGCAACTAGTTCTATTTCGCCGTACCGTTTGGCAACGGGTATTAGTTTTGTAATTTTTCTATTTCGCGGAATAATTGTCGCAATTCCTTTTAAAAATGTATTATTAAAAAAAACCCAGACTCAATAAGTGGAGGCAGGGTTAACAAAATCGATATGGAGAAAAATGCTTGAAATTCGAAAGTCGGAAATATCGAGCCAAAAAAGGTCAAAAATCATAGAGTTTCAAATCAATTTTTTTGGGAAAAAAAATAAAATCTCTACCGGTTTCATGGCAAATCGATCGATTTCCATGGAAAATTGACAAACTAGTAGAACATATTTAGCGGTCGATTTTTTGAGCGATTTTCGTCGATTTTCTTAAAAAATCGAGCAATTTTCATCAATTTTTGATCGGTTTATGTCGCATAAATTTTTTCGAATTTTTGAATTGGATCGGTTTACCGAGCAGTTTTACAAGCCAAGCCACATTGATACAGGCGAAAATCGAGCGATTTTCGTCAATTTTTTGAACCCTAGGTGGAGGCACATGGAAATTGTCTTTGTTGCCAAGAGATTGGAAGGAGTTCGACAACCACCTATAGATCTTTATCGAAAGGTTAGTATGTTAACCGGAAAGTAATACAAAATCCGTATCACCATTTACAAGTCTTAACGCTCTAGCCTTAAATAAGAAGTGTCTAAGCTTAGACAAATCATATCGATATTGCTATTAAGACTAGAAATTTCACAATCAAGGACGTACCCATAAACACGATACACAATACAGTACGGTTAGTACGTTACTATGACATTCTCCCAAAATCAGCAGCCCTGCTATGTATAATTTATAGGACGTGTATGGACTAGGCTTTGGTTCGAGGAGATTTCTGTTTTAATGCTGGGCCTTATTGGGAAGTATTGGCAATCAGGTCCTGTTGGGAATTTTTTAAATGAAAATGATCTGATATGTTGAAGAATTAGACACTTTCCAGATTAAATTTCGAATATAAATCATGAACAGCATCACATAAACTAGTATGTATTTTTCTAACATACTAGACAGCACGAACATCATGATCATCTTGATAAACATGATTAACCACGAGATTAGGACAGATCGAACGTACTGAGCGGAAGAAGATGCAGATGCCGTAGCTGGTGCAGTCGCGACGTTGACGTGGACGACATTGTTGATGGCGCGTCGCAGGAGCCGCTGGCGATGATGTCCAGCAGCAGGAACAGGAAGACGACTCGTGGTGAAGATCTTGAACAATCGCGCGGAGCGCTTCCCAAAAACCTTATTCGCCCTCTCTCGATGCAGGATCTCGAAGGCGAAGGGTTCCGAAGACCTGCTCTCCCGATCGCAGGTGCACGCCAATGCTCGGGATGGAGGAGACTACAATGTCGGCGCATCAGCGAGAGATGGCAAAACCTTAGCTCCAATCGAGATGTGTTCTGGCGGCGGCCGATAGGTCGTTTATATAGAGAGCCGCACGATCTCAAACCAATAAGGACTCAAAAACCTAACTTAAATGCCAAATCACCAAAAAAAATAAAACAGCAAAAAGAAGCCTGCTGTTGCTGTGTTGATTCTTTTGGAGTCTAAAGGGCAAACTAATGCTGTTCTTAGTGAACAGGTAATCAGGTATATTACCATGACATACAGTAAATGGTTGATATTCAGGGAGCAAAACCTTATATTGAGTATTGACCGTTCTGAGTTTCAGGTTAGAGTTCCAGTTGGAAATTTTATATTGGAACTACCAGCCGGGATGCTAGATGATGAAAAAGGTGATTTTGTGGGCACTGCAGTCCGTGAGGTTAGAATCTTCTTTTTCCTGTATCCACGGAGTGTACTGAAGCTTACATGCTGTTGTAAGAAATTAGTCGGACTAGCCCTGTTTTTACCTGGTTTGGTTCACAAGCCGTAATATATCCCTATTGCAGTCAGAAGTTCAGCAGAAATTGTAAAATAGTAATTATTCAGTTATTGTATACGGCGGTTTTTCGGTAACAATGCTTTAAGTGCTAGTGTTGATCTTACCACACTGCTGGATCCTGCTACTGGATGTAGAATGTTTCCATCACCTACATTGATGCTGGTGGGAAATTCGGTTAACCGAATTAACCGAACTATGTACTGAATTAGTTCGGTTAATTCGGTTCGGTTTACAAATCTCAAAAATCAAAAATTTTAAAAACCGAATAAACTAAACCGAAAAAACCGTATAAACCGAATGCCCAAGCCGACAGAGGAGACGGGGAAAGGGAACAGAAGGGGGGATTAGGGATGAAAATGGGCTGGATATTTTCCGCTCGAACCGAATTCGAAAAGAGATTTGACTATCTGGGCGGAGATCCGAATACTTGAATTCGGATTCGAGATCGGATTCAGAGCAGTCAATATCTGTTAAATACGAGACAAGATCTGGATATCAGTTTTTTGTAATAAAGGCTTAGCCCATTTATTACACATTTTTCGTGACAACCCATTTATCTTGGCAATTAATTGGTCCTGTTGATCCTTAAGTAGAATATTCTTTCTATAATATCTACTAGGTTTGGTTGATATATTAACTTGCTATTATGGTTATGTATTCATATGATTTAATTCGACATATATTACTCTATATTTGCGTGTATTATTCATATATCTTTATTCGTTTTCGGTCCAAATCTATCAGTTATCTGTCATGTGTCTGTATTCTAAATAACACAGATTTGTATCTATATCCGATTTCGATTATGAAAAAATAAATCCCATTTTCATTTCCGGGGATAGGAATGGGCGGGGAGATAAACCCTGGTGCTTCCTTGAATCCTTGTATCTATGCGCCAGACTTTCACTTCCCACGCGCACGTTTTGTGCTCTCACTCGCGGCACTCGCCCGCGTCCAGCAAAGCTTCTGGGAAACGGGATCGATTTGCGTCTTTTGGCTGTCTGGTCAACGCCTATTTTCGGACTGGCCCAAAACCCCGCCCAGCAACCAAACATCTGGCCTTGCAAACACGCCCTAAATTCACTAGAAACCGCAGTCTGACTGTCTCAAAAGAAAAGAACATCACGAGACCTTTAAGTTCATATGCAATACTAGAAATGGATACTGTTTATATATTTATTTGTATTATCTAAAGACAGAACTAAAGATAAATTCTATAATAGATAACATTTTAATGTTGTCTTTATGAGATCCTACAGTCTTTTAATTTATTATATGAAAAAGTGTTTGTTATAGACAATAATTCATACATTTGATGTTTTGTGTCATCTATATGGTTGCCTCTTCACGAAGAGACAGTTACACTCTCTCTCCCATGTCAACAAAAATATTATGTAACAAATCATATAGACAGATGACATCACACCATTATACATGTCCTAACCTGCAATAGGTTGAAATTAAGGCCGAGTGGCAAACTAGGTTTCGACCGGTAAAACGAACTAGAGCTCACGACGACACTGCCCGGCTTGAGCGTAGGTCTGATAGCCTAAGTGAAATCAGGCCCAAAGAACTGATGGGTCACCATTTTGGAAAAATATCCTGTGCAATCAGACAGGCTGGTGAAACCACGGTGCAACCCAACTAGAAAAAGTTTCAAAAAATTCTGAAAAAAATCATGGATGTACATCTCAGCTTACCCCATCTACATATAAAATTTCATGATCAAATTCGTCCTGTGCTAAGAGTAATAAAAAAGACAAACTTGATCATAAACAGTAACAGTTACTGTTCATGATCAAGTTTGTCTTTTTTGTAACTTCTAGCACAGGACGAATTTGATCATGAAATTTTATATGTAGATGGGGTAAGCTAAGATGTACATCCATGATTTTTTTCAAAAATTTTGAAACTTTTTCTAGTTGGGTTGCACCGTGGTTTCACCAACTCTCTGGTTGCACAGGATATGTTCCCCACTATTTTAGCTCAAGTTTTTCTTTAATCGCGTGACAACTCAAAACCTTGATCTCAGCACTCCAACACCAGCTATGCACGAGTAACCATGCTCAGCTATTGCTTCGCCGTAGATCACAGGCTCACAATGAAGTATACTCCAGTTCATATTGGTTCTTCCGGTACCTGGACATGCATGCCAACGCTTTCCCTTGGCTTTTCTCGCTTCAATCAAGCAACAAATTATAGGCCACTGCCTCCATTTTGCCTGCAATCCTCACGGTTTCGCAAAACATGAACTCCAAAAGTCCAAACGAGTTTAATACATAGATTGCAGTAGCTGGCCATGCAATTGCGTGGGTAGTTTTGTTATCTTTGTACGACGTTGTCTGAGAAAAGATTCATGTTTTAGCTCTTGTCTTCCTCCCGCTGCGGTGGCTGCGAGAGCTGGAGGGGTTCTAGGCCCCTCAGCTGGGGCTCCACAGCCATAAAATCCACGGCCTGTGGAAGATCGTCGTAGTTCACCATCTGGCTTGGCGCCAAGGCAACGGCGTACGCCGGCTGCAGCACCACGAAGGGTTCTATGTCAGGGTGTGTGCTCGCCAAGGCCAGCCTGCAGTTGAAGAGCTGGGAGGGATTTCAGGACGGAGAGTTGGCCCTGGAGGAGCGCTACCTGTCATCGTACATAATTCCGATCAGGAGGAGGAAAGTTGTGAGAGGGATCACACTGCTGACTTAATGTATATTACGATTCTATAGCATAAATTCGTTCTTCTTTTATGACCGGCAAAAGAACCTGAGAATTATTTGACCAAACTTCAGGGACACCCGTGTGGTCTGGTGGTATAGCACAAGGTTGTGCCTGAGGTTGTCGGTTGGAGTCACCACCACTCTTCTTCAAAATCAAAACAACTTCTCTTTCTCAATTGGATGTGCAAAAGTACCTGAATGTATACTCTAATCGTAATAATAATAATAATAACCCGATTATAAGTGGAAGAATTGGAGCCCTCCCAGCCTATCCACGTGTCACCTTACGCACATTCGCGAAAAAATCCTTCTGTTTCTTCAAATTACGGATAGGTCCCTATAGATTACGCATAGGTCCTTCGCGGTTTTTTTGTGAGGGGAAGATTTTTTTTCTTAATCGCGTTTGGGTCCCTCGTACGCTATTTTACAGAAAAAAGCTCCCGTTAAATTCAAATCACGAACAAGCCATTTTCAAAATTTTCAGGATAGCGGACAGGTCCAAAAACGTAACAAACAGGCCCTTACTCCTTACGTCTAGGCCCTTTCTCCGTTTTTCCCGGAAAAAATATTTTCATCACCAGAAATATGTGTGTAGCTCTATCTCTAGACTTTTTTCCCAACTCGATTTTCCATCTCGATCTCTGATATTTTTTAGAACATGTATTATTACTCGGTGAACACGTAGAGTATTAGTCTCGACAAAAGAAGGTTGTCATCTCTAATAATTTTTTGCCTTTTTTCCTCTAGACTATTTTCCCACCTCGGCTTTCCAGCTCGGTCTCCAATATTTTCCAAATAATTCGTCGAAAGAAATATTTCTACAACTCTATCTCTCTATTTTTTCCCCGTAACTTGGTTTCTGCTATTTTCCGGAGTGAGAAATGTGTGTATAATAACTATCTATTAAAGCCGGAAGATTTCAAGCTCAACCAGGCCATCCATGTATCGGCGCCTGGGCGAGGCCCTCCGGAAATCCGGAAATCGCGTTTAGGTCCTTTCGGCCGGTTATTTCACAAAAAAAATCCGTAGTCCGTGTATATTCGCGAGCAGGTCCTCCGGTGGGTGGTTTTGCGAAAATAAAAAATTACATCCAGGCCCTTCGATCGGTGGTTTTGCAAAAAGAGCCATATTGTTTCGTATATTCGCGTACGGGCCCTCCGCCATTATTTTTTCATTTTCGAAAAAAGCTCCGTGGTTTGTATATTCACGGTTGGGTCCTACGGTGGGTAGTTTTGCAGAAACAAAAAAACATCCAGGCCCTTCTACCGGTAATTTTACAGAAAGAACCCTATAGTTTCGTGTATTCGCGTACGGGTTCTTCAACTTTATTTTCTCGAGAAGAACCAGCGAACCAGATTTCGTACGGGATGGCATAGCGCGGACCAGCCAGCCTATCCACGTGTTGCTTTTTTTTTGCGAAGAGACCCTCCGTAAATTTTGTAATTACGTTTAGGCCCTCCGGCCGGTTATTTTGCGGAAAAAATCTGTAGTCTATATATTCGCGAATAGGTCCCCCCGGTGGGTGGTTTTCCGAAAAACAAAAAAAATACATCTGGGCCCTTCTATCGGTAATTTTGCAAAAAGAACCCTATTGTTTCGTATATTCGCGTATGGGTCCTCCGCTTTTATTTTTCCGTTTGCGAAAAAAAGCTCCGTAGTCTGTATATTCACGGTTGGGTCCTCTGGTGGGTAGTTTTGCAGGAACAAAAAAATACATCCAAGCTCTTCTACCGGTAATTTTACATCTCCCATTATGGCATGCACATTTTTTTATTTATTTCGTTATTGTTCCCATCTATTCGTGTATGTCGGAATGCTTTCGCTAAATGTGTTTTAGAATCTAAACATACTATCAAAATTCAACCGGCGTAACGTAGTGCGCAGATCAATCTAGTTTGTATTAGAGTGCAGTCATATATATAGTCCAGCGATTCAGCAGATAAGACCTGTCCGTTCCTGATGATATTGATCCACAGATTTATGCACGTTGCTGTTCTTGTTTTCAAGATCGTGTGGTGTAATGACGTGGCGCTGGAGGGCCATGACAGGCCGACCCTGAGGGGGGGGGAGGAGGGGCAGGGTGGGCGGCCGCCCTAAGCCCCTAAAGTCATATGGTCCCCAGATTTTAGATAAAGGATAAAATCCGGCCTCTGCAAAAGCATACAGCCGAGTTTTACAACGGTCACAACCGTGAAATTTATTATAACAGAGTATGCTAATAAAACTGAAAATTAACAGCCAATTCTAAAATTGCGAATCCATCCATGCTTGGCAAAGATATCCAAAGCTACCGCCTCCAAAGCCTTGCTTGCCACGGTAATGGTCTCCTATGAACCTCATGCCGCAATAACGCCCAAAACCGCATCCAATATGTTCCCCGAGGAGAGCACGCATGAAAGAAGAATATTGTTTTTTTCAAACGTTAGATCGTTTCTAGTGCACCAAATAGCCCATAATAAGGCAGACACCCCACAAGAATTAGGCGTTTTCATCTTTCTCAATACCATTAACCAACACCCAAGCATATGAGAAATAGACCTAGGTGGTGATAAACCAAGAGCAATATGAACAATAGTCCAAATAATTTTTGAGTGTTGGCAATCAAAGAATAAATGCTTAATTGTCTCATGACAATTCTGAAACAACATTTTCGATTCCCATTCCAATTTCTTTTAGCTAGATTATCCTTTGTTAGAAGTACTCCTCGTCGTAAATACCAAAGGAAAATCTTAATCTTTAATGGGAGTTTCAACTTCCATATGAATTTATGATTGAAAGGAGTACCTGGTTCATCAAATAAACATACATAGAACGTCTGTAAAATTGCCCATGTTTATGTAGCCCCAAAGGAACGTGTCCCTACCATCCATAAGTCGACAATTAGCTATTTTGGCGGTTAGATTGAACCATCTTTGTCAATTTGTCTCCTAATAACGAACGTCGAAAGGTAATATTCGGTGGCATTTGAGTCATGACCGAGCCACAAGAGAATGTTTGTGATGAACAATATTATACAAGCTTGGATATTGAACCTTAAGAGGTGTAGAATCTACCCAAACGTCCTCCCAAAATCTGGTTTGGGAGCCATCTCTAATATGAAATGCTCCACAAGCCAAGAATTCTTCCTTAATCTTTAATGACCCTTTCCAAAACTGTGAGTCCCGGTGCTTAATATGCACTTGGGACAAACATTTGGAACTTAGATATTTATTTCTAAGTAAGGTGCGCGAGCCCATCCTCATTAATCAGTTTAAATAACCATTTACTGAGGAGACATTTATTCTTTATATAGAGGTCAGTAATACCCAGTCCACATTGATCTTTGGGACGACATAATATATCCCACTTAGCAAGATGATACTTTCTCTTCTCATTATTACCTTGCCAAAAAAAGCGAGACCGACATGAATCTAACCTCTTTAGAACTCTCTTGGGAATTTCAAAGAAAGACATCATGAACATAGGCAGACTACTTAACACGGAATTAAGAAGCACAAGCCTCCCCTCGTAAGATAAGTGTTTAGCCTTCCACAGACTTAGTTTTTTATGAAATCTATCTTCAATTGCACCCCAGTTCGCATTCCGAAGTTTATGATAGTGCATCGGAATACTTAAGTATTTAAATGGATAAGAGCCCATCTCACAGCCAAACAGATCTGTATATTCTTGTTCATGCTGGCTAGCATCACCAAAGCAAAAAATCTCGCTTTTGTGAAAATTAATTTTTAGGCCCGATAATTGTTCAAACACAGAAAGCAATCCCATAGATTTTTGGTCTAGTCGCGAGCAAACATGTGCTGAGTTAATCTAATGAGGGTCCAGACAAGAAACGAACCGTCCGACTAAAGAGTGTTGCACTGAATTTGCAGACACTTTCTCTCGTGATGGTCATCTGATATTGAGGTACATGATCTTATTTCTGAATTAAAGATTATGAAATTCACTTTGCCAGATGGCGCATTGTCTGCTATGGAGATTTTCGAACATGTCAAAGCTGTTGATTGTTATCCTAATATCTCCATTGCTTATTGAATCTTATTTATTGTGCCTGTGATTGTTGCATCGGCTGAAAGAAACTTTTCAAAATTGAAATTGTTGAAGAACTATATTTGAGATCAACAATGACTCAAGAAAGGTTAAATGATTTGGCGACTTTATGCATTGAGAAGAAGTTATTGGACGAGATTGATATCAATAATATAATCGAGGACTTTGTATCACAAAATGTTAGAAGAAAGTTTTTACGATGATGCCAGCCCCAAAATGCTAGGACCGGCCCTGGGCCATGATGTGCCAACGCCGCCAGAGATGGGTTGGCGATCGCCAGAAAGGTGAGCGGTCTGGCCAGATATCCGACGCAAACACCACGGCACGCATGACAAAGAACTTCGCTAACGTTGTCGGGCGCCAACACCTTGTGCACGGCCTCGAACCGCGCCACGCCGGCGCTGCGCTAGCTCCCTCCCGCTGCCGCTGAAGTGCGGCGAGAACACGCACACCGACATGCACCGCCGCCGCAGGAACTTGCACGCCCCGCACGGTGCCGCCAACGACGCTTCCTCCACCTGCCCCGCCACGGCATCGCCGCCCTCCCCCTTCCTGCAGAGTGGCTGCATCGCACCACGCAAGTCGATTATATCTTGCAGCGTCTTGTGCAAGACTGGTGGTGGGTCACCTTGAGCTCGCGGCAAGTGGCGTGGCCGTGCGGTGTTCGATGGCGCGATGGGATCAAATAGTTCTTCTACGTTCGTTCGAAATAGTACTATGTATTTGAACTTTTAAAACTTTGACTACTAATATTTTTTTAAATATTTAAATTTTACACATGGTAATCATATGTTAAGATTTTTTTTAAAAAAATACTTTTATAATGTTATAATTTTATTATGTTTTATAAGTATATTATAATATAAATTAATAGTCAAATTGTGTTTTGGAGACCGTGTCACTATTCAAAACAACAATTGTTTGTGACGGGAGGGAGGATAACTGTAGCACGCTCATTATACGTTCAACTGCAGAAGCAAAAGAAACAAAGTGCGAGGGCATTGTGTTCCACTGACCATGAGAAAGGCTACGACTTTATACACACAAATTTCAACAATCCTTGTTTCTTCGAGACAAGTATGCTGAAACTCAGGACCTTTGATAAGGCAGACAGTGACATAACAAGATGTATCGGCTTATGCGTACAAACTATGTTTGTTAAGAACAACCAATTGGGAGCATATGAGATTCCTTGTACGCAGCAACTAATAACATCGGTAGAGAAAAGTAAGAAGTATAGCACAGCGTCAAAGATGGTATGGGCTTTAAGTAGCGTCGGTGTCCTCCGTAGACTTCTTGTATTCAGGCTTGAGCTCATGCGTTCCTTGATTTGGTCCTCGTTTGTTGTAGACGCAAAGATCGTTCAGTATCTCTTTCAGGAATTGCTGCATTGAATCAAAGGGCAAATGGTTGGTAAGTGATGAACTGGATATAAAAAAATGCAGTAACTGTAGTAGGAAGCCAACATTGTCTCAAGAAATGCTTCCCTCGAGCAGAAATAGGAAAAAGTCCAGAAAAATACCTCTGGTTGATCAGTTTCTTGCATTAGCTGCTTTAGTGACCAATTCGGTTCTCTCTCAAAAAGCTTGAATAGGATATTTTCCAGTTCCCTGCGATCCCTTCGTGTTCTTTTCATGTCAGATGGTTTTGCTGGTATTGGCTTCTTCTTCTCCTGACAAGCACAAAAATTACAAGTAACGAGATTTCTTATTATCTGCATGGTCATGAGACAATCTAATGAAAATTTAAAAGGAATGGCATCAATGCTAAAATTACCAACCTAGGTAACAAGACATTAGACATTGGGAGGTGCCTTAGCTATTGGTAAAGAACTTACCTTCGGACCAGAAGGTACCAGACCAACCATGCCAGGCATTGGTCTCATGCCCATTCCATGGTCATTCTCAAGTACCTACAAAAAATGAAGAAGAAAAGGTGAATTTATATAATAACACTTGAGAAACAGACAAATAAGAGGTAAAGTCATCTTTAAACTCTCACCTGCACTTTTCTAGTTTTAACCATAGACTTGTTAGTCCTCTCACGACATAACTTTCCATAGTCCAAGAGATTTTCTCCATGCGGTTCCATGTCAAATTTGTGCTCAACCTTCCCTTCACATGCAAGCTTCTCTGTAATAAGTAGAGGTCATAACTTCGTGATACAGAAAACAAGCTACTAATATGTTGTTCGGAGTAAACAGCTTGCATTGAGATTTTCTATGGAAATAGGTAAAAGAAAGCTTCCATCCAAAATTTAATAACTGACCCATGCTCATCCTGGGTAAAGTTCATCTTATTGTGGTAGAAATGAAGATAAATAAATACATTGTCATTCCAAATATTCCAATCACTTTACTCATTTTGAAAATTTCTAAAGGGGGTATGTAGGGAATCAAGAAATTCAACCCGCTTAAGTAAAGAACTGTTACAAATAAAGAGGAACTAATAAGGATAAGTAAGAAACAAGAAAAAAAATAAACCATATTTGATACCATAATATCCGGTGTGATAACCTGCAACTAATTCCCCTCTGGGTAATCTTTCCCATTCGGCCAAAGAAGAAATTCCAAAAGCCAGAAGGCCGATAGGCTGGCGCCAAAGATTCCATAAAAAAAACATATTTTGGATGTGGCTCAACTATATCAATTGTACATGAACTGTTGGATAATCATAGTCGATAATAACAGCACAATTCCCACCACTACTGCAAAATCATACATTAAACCGTAGCTTCATACGACTCCTCTATAATTAGAAAAAAAAGGAAAGGACTGTTTAGGTATTATCCCCCGGGGCCGGGGCGTAGACAGAATTAGGTAAGATAAAGATAAATTGGACCAATTCAACTCCGTCTGTTAGCATAAGAAAAAAGTGCTTTCAGATTGATCCCATCCTTTATAATGATAATTTATCTCTGTTTGATAATAACTTAATCTTTCAATAAAACACTCTTGCTTGAAGGTAGGGCTGACCCAAATATGAGCCACAGATGCATATTTCTGTTGCCTTTAGATTAGAATCTCCTCTACCACTCATCATATGCACCATGTTGAACTGATATTGCCAAAACTATACATGTCGGTTTGGTGCTACTACTGTATCGGTGTCCGACACAGATACAACACCAACACGCCACTCGACATGTATCAATCACATATTGGACAATTAGATAGCCAAAATGAATAATTTTAATGTTCGATACAGCTTCAACACGTATCTGACACGTATGATGACACAACCATGATGACATAGCCCGATCTAGCATTCCAACCTAAACAGTAACCTAGCCCCCCAAGAGGCGCAAAACACCAATATCAAGTCTCCATTGTGGAACCATGTTGATGTTCTAAATAAAGATGGTCTGTCTAGAGAAAATATGAAATGGAGATGTAAGTATTGCAGATACGTTGGTACTAGTAGCTACTTAGAGTCAAAGCACACTTGTTGAAAATTACTAATGGTGATTGAAAGATATATATACTAAAGTGACGGTACTAATTCTTGCTTAGCTTAGAAGTGATGTTGCGAAAGCTGAGATACAAATTCCTACTTTACACTTCACATTATTTCAGTTCTACAAACACATAGAAAAATGGAAAATGATTATAGCTGTGTCGGTATTTTTGAAAAAATGGTGAATTCTGTGTCGGTGTCGTGTCAATGTATCCGTGTCCATGCATCATAGGTTAGCTATCATGCGGTTAGTAACTTCTGAACCAAATTAGATAATATAATATATATTACATTAAGAAGCGTACATGTAAAACCAAGCATTGTTTATTGCTCACTTACAACTGCAATGGATTTCATTGTGGTCTATAGAAAAATTTACACATACAGAGAAATACATGCGAATATCATAAACAAAGTGAAGGACTACATAGTTCCAACCTTGGTTAGACTCAGAAAAAATACACATTGGCACAAAATCCTTGAACATATTCAAAGAATAACTCTTTGGTGTATTGCCATTGTCTGTTTGATTCATCTCCATCTTGAACTGTTATTTCACAAACACCATGTAAGAAACATAGCTACCATAACAAGAGCATTGAAAAGAATGCTCTTACACATTTTTATTGAACAGGGCTGTCTTAGAGCAACTGAAAAAATTAGGACACACACAAATAGAGGACATGGATGGGAGGCATTTATGTGTAGGTATTGAAACTGACAATCGACTTGTACGTGAACAGGGAAAAGACAAACTTAAGACACTGCTGTTGATGTCCGAGCGTGTTTAACCACCAAGGATAACATAAGCTTGTAAGCCTCACTGTACAACAGAATGAGACATCTGAAGTTAATTACAGTTACATTGTATTAAACCCTTTTTACAGTTTATTTGAGTCCAGAAGGTTGAAACAGGTATTGTTTTATGCCTCAAATTGCAAAGGCTTTTCTCCCAGGAATTATGACAAGAGTTGTGCTCATCATTCATCGAAGTATTATATCTGGAAAATTCTGCACCGACACACATATTTTATATACCAAGGGCCCAAATTTCCTGGATATATTTGCTCAAATTCATAAAATTTAAGTCGCAAAAAGGACTACTTACTGGTGGGATAGATCTAAAGCCAAGTTCAAAAGGCAACAGTAACGCGACCGTAGCCAACATAATTCACCTTTTGTGGTTATGCCTCTGGCCTACTTTGGAAATGGTTGCATATGAAAGGACAAAATCAATTGTTCTGTGAGAGAAAATTCAATAGTTCATCTTTCAGAAAAAGAACTATCCTAGTAGGGATCTGTGGACATTGTTTTGGAGCTCAAGATGATCATAATGTCAGGTGGCCTCGTCGGGATGGCGGGTTGGTGAGCAAGAGCTCGTCTCCTGCCTCTTGCTCACCAACCCGCCATCCAGACCAGGCCACCTGACACATAATTACATAATGAAATCCATCCCGTGAACTGCATATTCCATAATAATCACCTAAGCCTAAGCGGGCTCACAACTCAAATCAACATAGCTTTCCGCAGCAAACCCTAGCTCCCTCAAAATCGATCCGCTGCACCTCCCCACGAACATTGGAATAACTTGGCCGCATGTTAAAAATCAACAACCTTATCCCCACAGTTTAATCCGCTGTACTCTAGAAAGCAGATACGGGTCTATCTAGCCAAGCCATGGAACAGGAGCGAACAGCGAGGCGAGAGGAGAACAGAGGCAGGCTTGCCTGTAGCGACAGCTCGTCTGAGCGGAGGGGGTCGAGGGCGAGGACGACCTTGGCGACGACGGGGTTAGGGTTGGTGTTGGGGTTGGCGCCGCCGGCTTCGGAGGAGGAAACGGCCGCTGCGGCAGCCTCCTGCCAGGCGCGGGAGACGACGGTCGGGCACTTCATGAGCCACACGGAGCGGTCGGCCCGTGCCGTCTCCAGGTGCTTCGCCTCCTCGGCCATCGCCGCGTGTCAGTGGTACTCCGGCGAGCGGTTCCTCTCGGAGCTTGTCTGATTCGCCGGCTTGTGCGCTGGGATCGAGGGGATGGAAGAGGTGTGAGTAGCAGAGGAACAACATAGGAACAGACCGATGCCCGCTGGGATCGACGAGAGATTACAGAACTTACCACCGTTAAAATTCATTTTTCGTATTTAACATCATAATCTATTATCATAGATTTAGATAGATTCACATATCATACACAGAAACTAAAAGGCACACGAATTGAGTATTATTTTCTAAAATTTCACAGGGATCGACACAGGATGGGAGCCAGGGGAGTTACTTCTTAGAGCATCTCCAGCAAGAGCCCCTAAAACAGAGCCCTTATTTTGGATTTAGAGACTCCCTCTATTTTTTGGGACCCTATTTTCAGAGCACAAGTCCAGCAACATCCTCTAAATCTCAGTCCCTATTTTACTTTTTCTTCTATTTTAACATATCCGCTATATATAATCTTCATTTGACACCACTAAAATTCAATAAAAAATATTTGTAATACATAAAACATAAGCATATTAACATTTATAATTTAAAAACATGATATTTAAAATTTAAATTTAAAATTTTCAAAACATCATAAATAGATAAATAGAAACTCCGAACAATGAATCAAACTACGAAGCGCTGTAAATTACCCACAAATGCTCAATAAGATCATCTCGAAGCCTCTCATGTATTTCCCTGTCTTCAATCTCCTAGTGTATTTTTAAGAACTCCCTATTTTAAAGTTTAGGGGCTGGTTTAGGGGCTCCCTGAAAATTAGGGCTGAGGAGGCAAATTTAAGGGCCTCCTAATTTTAGGGACTGAATTAGTGGCCCTGCTGGATCTGTATTTTGTACTAAGCTCCCTATTTTAAAGTTTAGAGGCTGAGTTAGAGACTCTACTGGAGATGCTCTTAGGCCGTATGTAGTTACACTTACAACTTACAACTCATTTGTGGTCCGGGGTTGGGAAGTGGGCTGTTCTATGCACTCAAGCTAGCATTTGGGCCCTAAATTTCTATCGTTTTTCCTTTCTTTAATTGTTTGTTCTGTCTCGAACTGCTTTAGACCTTAGCCAAACCAATTGGACATTTGCACTCTAACCTCCCTACTCCCTGGAGAAAGGAACGTTGTGCCGTGTATCAGCACTAATGTATCTCTACTAATATAAATTTATAGTTGATGGTAGTGATCCGTTTTTCCTAACTCCTCTGGGCCATATCTCCAATAACGGCCAGTCATTATAGCTAATTATTCTTTCTCGATTTCTGACCACCATATCTCTCTAAATATGGTGATTATTATAGCAAAATCACGATTATTCTTTGGTAATTAATAGCCGCCAATCATTCTTTTGCACTCTATATATGTCTGCTTTTCACATAATCAACTAAGAGAATTCATTCAAGATCTCCTATGTCGTGCCATGGCGTAATGAACTCGATTTAACTAATCAATAAGTGACGGACCGACATACATGGCCGCGAGATGCAAGAGGTCGAGCGCCGCGATCGAGAATAATCGCGGCGGAAGATGACAGAGCGCGACACCACCGGTGCCGTGACCCTGGCCACGCCGATTGGATGTGAACAAACGTCACGACGCTTGGCGGCGCGGTTGCCCGGTGACACCGGTGGGACGTCGTCAGCGGTGAGAGAGTCATTGATATACCCCTTGGAGATAAACGGGTTGATCTAGCTGAACGTCGCGAGAGAGAAGAACGATGAGGCGGCGCACGGCTTGACGGGCACCTCGGCGCTGGTGTTTTCTGGTTCACCTTTATAAACTCCGACGTCATGGCCACTGATGGCTAGGTACGCCAGAGGCATGGAGACAAGTAGGTCGGTAAAGACGAGAGAGTCATCTGGAAAGAGCATCGAATCATTAACGCAGTGAACCACCGCCGAAGCGGAGAAGAGCGTGGTACCGAGGGCGGTGACGATCCAGAAGATGCGGAGGTGTAAAGGCTGAGTGGTAGCGATGGTCCCTTTTTCCGAGACGACTGACAACGCGGCTATGACGTGCGCGACGAAGTGGGCGGCGAGTATGGTAGACTCCACAGCGCACCATGGCGTGCTCAGTAGGAGGAAGAACGCGAGCGCGAGGAGGACGGTGGACGTCCCGAGCACGACCGCGTAGCGGCCAGTGGTCCGGAATAGCGGTGGCTTCGGCAGCAGCACCTTGTGCTCAGGGGAAACCCCCGTGTCGCTCCTGCGAAGGCGATGGATGACGAGGACGAGCGAGGTGATGAGGAAGATGAGGTTGACGACGCCGAGGAGCGCGCGCTGCGGGCATGGTGAGAGGAAAAGTAACGCGAGCTAGTAATATAAATTGCAAAAAGGAAAAAAATGATTGATTGATTTTTTAGATTGGTAATATATATTGCTACATAAAATATATTTGGTTTTAATTCATACAAGAGAAGAAACCATAAAAACTTTTGTAATCGGGAGAAATAGATATTTGATCTTGTAGCATAATTTTCTTTTATTGCTTGACCTTTATGTTTTGTTACCAATTTTATTTTTCGTAGCAATGCACGGGCATTGATCTAGTTAGCACTAATAGAGTAGTCGTCATGGTGCTTACCTAGAATTAATTCACACCTAAAAATATTTAGAATAGTGCTTTAATGCTTTATCTTCTAATACAAGTTGCACAAATTTTGAAACAAACGATAGGATAAGTAATCACCATCTACTTTTCATTTATGCTTCAATATTTATGCAATTGTAAAAGAAAAATATAAAAACACCTCTCTTAAAAGCAATATGACGTGGTTCATGATACTCCCTAAAGGCCGGCCATCATAGGCACGACGTGGTTGCCATAGGAATGGTGCAGGGGTGCATATCAGAACCACCGGAGAACTCACAATTAGGGTAGCAGCGTCCAATGAATTAAGCGGTGGTGAGGAAGTAATACTACATAGAAAAACATCGACGAATTATTAATACATGACTGCAAATTTGCATAATTTGATACTAAATCAAATGGAGTACCAAGGAATACTTATCTGGTGTAGCAACTCTTAAGTTCCAGGCTTCCAGCCCCAACGTGAGGATGATCCTCGAGCTCCCAATCCACCACAGTACTACGACCATGTGGCCAGGAAAATACGTGGGTGTTTGCCGGCCTGTTACGGGATCTTGTCCACCATTTTGAAACCCACAAAAAATCGGCAATGTTTGGTGTGCTAAGGGCAATCCCAAGCTTCCACCTCAGCTGGTGTCCATAGAATTAATTACGCTGCCAACTAAGTAAAAATCTGATATGGCATAGGAATTAATGAAGGGAGAGAAAGAAAAACAAAGAAACCATGTCTCATGCAAGAAACTGGGTCGGTGCGGGTACCAAGACACAAGAAATGAGCAAAATCAGGGTTGGACGTTTCTGCACACTAACCAAACTGTGTTTGTGGTGCATGCATTAGTTTATTGCTCTCTCTCTCCTCTAGACACTGCTTATAGAAACCATGGGTTAGGAAACTATGCATTGATTTCATTGTTCTCTCTCTCCTCTAGACACTGCTCATAGAAATTATGGGTTGGGAATGCCCTAATGGGTTTGCCCAAGAAGAATCCGACAGTTTTTCATCAACAACCCACTCAAAGCTACACGGATCTTGAACAAATTGTGTGGTGGATGAGGTGAGAGTAACTACATCTGAGAGTAAATAGTATTTTCCATATATATATAATGGTTTATACTCATGGGAGTACGTACTTCTACTTTAAGTATACTGTTATTATTGCTGGTAATTAATAGCCGACTAATTATTCCTTTTGTGGCAATGGTCCGTTCTTCCTAACCCCCCAGGCCATATCTCAATAATGGTCGGTCATTATAGCTAATTATTCTTTCCTGATTTACAATTAGCTATATCTATCTAAATATGGCTGATTATTATAGCAAAATCCCTGATTATTGCTGGTAATTAATAGCCGGCTAATCATTTCTTTTATACTCTATATATATTGTGCAGTTTTCACAGAATTAATTAAGGGAATTCATTCAAGATCTCCCATATGCCGCCGCGGCGAATGAACTCGACAAACTGATCAATAAGTGACGAACCGACGTAAATGGTCGCGAGACGCAGGAGGCCGAGCGCCGCGGTCAATAGTAACTGCGGTCAGAAGGACAGCCAGAGCGTGACGCCCACCGGATGCCGTGATCCCAGCGTCGACCAGTTGAACGTGAACAAAGCGTACGACACTTCGACGCGGTTGCCCAGCGACACTGGTGGGACGTTGTAGGCGGTGAGAGAGTCATTGGCATACCCCTTGGAGATAAACGGTTGATCCAGCTGAACGTCGCGAGAGAGAGAAACGATGCAGCAGCGTACAGCGTGGCGGGCGCCTCGGCGCTGGTGTTTTCTGGTTTACCTTTATGGGTTCCAGCATCATGGCCGATGAAGCCAGTGATAGCTAGGTAAGTCATAGGCATGGAGATGAGTAGGTCGGTAAAGGCGAGAGGGTTATCTGGGAAGGGCAGCGAACCGTCGGTGCAGCGGACCACCGCCGAAGAGGAGAAGAGCGCGGCGCCGAGGGCGGTGGCGATCTAGAAGACGCGGAGGTGTAAAGGCTGGATGGCGGCGGTGGCTCTTTTCTCCGAGACGACTGACCACATGGACATGGCATGCACGACGAAGTGGGCGGCGAGGAAGGCGGACTTCACAGCGTGCGTTGCGGGCATGCGAGATAAAGAGGAACGCGAGCTGGTAATATAAATTGCAAAAAGGGATAAAAATAATTGATTGATTTTTGAGATTGGTAATATATATTGCTACGTATAATATATTTGGTTTTAATTCATACCAGAGAAGAAACTATAAAAACTTTTGTAATCGAGAGAAATATATGTTTGATCTTGTAGCACAATTTTCTTTTATTGCTTGATCTTAATATTTCGTTACCAATTTTATTTTTCGTAGCAACGTACGAGCATCGATCAAGTTGTACTCTAATATACTTGTTTCCCTATCGCGTCATTGCGTGCTACTAGCGTTAGCTCGCATAGATCATGAGTCTCTACTCTCTACTATAAAATCACTAGGGCATAACCGCATAACAGATAGGAACACAGATGAAAATACACTAGAGAATTGCATACGAACGTTTTCCTTGTATCTATAGTGTTGTAATGACAGTAGCGCGCAACAGCACACGGTAGATTCACCCACTCATACCTCTCTACAATTTTTCTCCCTCTCGAGTTCGCCGCCATTGCTACCGTCGACCTTCATTGATCCGGTTGAAACTGAAACGTGAACAAGCTTGAAAATCACGAACACTTCGTTGGAACGTCCGATCCCTGTCACGTACGTCGATCGCACTTACCAAGAAAAATCCTACATGAAACCTGCCGTCCCATTGAAAGTACTTCCATTCCAACGAGACAGCATCGGCTAGTTTTGCTTAAAAAACTCGTGCATCTCAACAGGTGTCTAGACGGGGAGACGGTTTTCTACCTGTCAGTGTTTCGTATAACCGGCAAGTAAATTTGTGAGTTTAGAGAGTCGCGCGTCCCCTCTCCTCGAATGGTTAGACTAAGGAAGTCCCGGATGTATACTGATTCGGGCGGAACGTCCATACTTCCCGTTCGTGGTGGTGGCTTGTATTACTCTGAGTGCAGGAGGTCACCGGAGGTTACAAGCGGAGGCTAAGGACAGACCCTTAGCACTCACTCGGAAGGAGGAGGTCGGGAGGGCTTGTCTCAGTTGGATGCTGAGTCGGGTCGGAAGGCTCCGTGTGTATCCAATGAGAAAACGAGTGAACGTGTATGTGTGTTCGTCCCCCCTCCCTAAGGGCCCTGCCTCCCTTTATATAGGCCGAGGGGGCAGGTTACATGGGATTTTGAAAAAAAAAGTAGGGGCACGCTACGTCCGGGTGTCCCGGTCTTGGGTCTTGATGATTGACAGTTTTCTGTTCATCCAATGCTGGGTTGGTAGTCACAACAGACAGCGCTCCCGCTCCGTTGGGAAGGTGCGCACCTACCCTTAGGCCTGGGCGTTCGGTTTAACCGAATATTTCGGTTTCGGTTTTCGGTTTTTTGTGAATTTCGGTTATTCGAAAAAGGAAACCGAAATATGTTTGAAAATTTTGGAAACCGATAATTCGGTTTCGGTTTCGATTTTAAACCGAATTAACCGGAATTCACACCTTACTGGCAGTCTGGCACCCAATGCTAAGAAATGTTATTAGCGCCAAGGATACTCTAAATTTAAGGAACTGCAGATATAAAATAGCTTCCAATAGGGACAAGGCAATAATCCAGTTTAGTAACTAGGATCTAGTGCTGAATATAGATTTTCCATGGGACAGCAGAGTGAAGACATATTAAGCAGCTATTAAATTTAACAGGCATACTTAAACTGACAATGTATGGGCATGATGGACAACAAGGTTGGGTCAAGATTGTTACTCTTGTGATAAAAAAAAAGATAATAAATGGCCAAAGTTTGCTATCTACAAATAGTAAAAACATGAATACCATGAATAAACCACACTGCACAAAATAAAGTAGTTCACAATTCTCATACTGAAAATAGGAATGCAGACCAAGATTTGGTCTCAACTTAGGTCTAATTATGGATTATTGCAATGAACATGTAAAAACCTAAAAGGGGATGAGCGCTTCAAGGAACCAGGTAATTTTTTTAGTATTGGTACCGACCTCAATCTTTTTGGACCCTAATATCACATCTGACTGGATGAGATCATCCCCAGCAATCAAGGTGTGATCACCTTCAACCTCTATGATGCATAAATTTCCCATCAGAGCTAATCGACCATGCATAAATTTCAACTGAACCTTATGATGTACATACAAAATTCTACATCCGAAATCCCAAAAGACGAAATTTCCCACAAAGATCACAGAATTCCACTATGAAACTACTCCAAGAGAACAGATCGGATAACACAAACGACCAATTCTTTACCCACAGTTCCGATCTTTCCAACGAAGCTAGCACCAAAACCACTCCAATACCACAGATCGGATCAGGACCCATCCAAGAGCTACACCACCACGCGCAACTGAGTCAACGTAAGGAGGAGATCTCAGAGGTAGGGAGGAGGGAGGAAGGAGGAGTCGATTAATTACGCGAGGTGGAGGGGGCGAAGAGGACGAGGCCGTCGAGAGGTCTTGGCCGAAGCGGTGGAGCGAGAGCTTGGGGTCGTCGGCGAGGCGGAAGTCGAGATCAAAGCCGCGAACTGGAGCGAGCCGAAGAAGGTCGAAGCGACGACCGCACGGCAGTCGCCCACGAGCACCAAGAAGCGCCGCCGGGACTCTCGCCGCTGGCCGTCACCTGGCGTGGGAGGCTAGTCGAGGAGGAGGAGGAGGAGGAGGAGGAGGAGGAGGAGGGTGAGGTGGCGGGCGCCGCCATCGCGATGGCAAGATGCGCCGATCTCGCGGCGGAGGGTTTACTTTGTGGGGTTTGGAAGAGCGGCTGCGCGACGCCGCCGATCGATGAGGGCTCGAGGAGGAGGAGCAATGAGCCACTAGGGTTTCTTGGTTTAACTAGTTCACATGTGATAATCCGGTTAGTTCGGTTAACCGACGTGTGCAACCGAATTAGCCGAAAAAAAATCGGTTATTTCATATAGCTAACCGAATCAACAACCGAACAATTCGGTTTTGGTTTTTTCGGTTTCGGTTTCGATTTTTTCGGTTTATTTGCCCAGCCCTACCTACCCTCTGTGCGCCTATCAGATGGAGTAGCCACAACGGGCGGCGCTCCATTGGGAAGGTGCGCCTGTCAGATATTGACGGTTTGAGGGGACGAGTGCTTCGGCTGAAGCCGCCCGTTGGTCGCCTTGGGAAGGAGCCACCCGCCCCAATATGGCCGTCGTGTCTGTGAGACGGGTGACCGGCTCGGTGTAGGCCGTCGACGTGGCGGAGGTTGCAGAGCTAGAGCTCGTTGGGGCCCCGGTCAAGATCCAGGTCGGGGCTTACGGCGGCGTCGAACCTGGGTCTTGGGCGGACCTTGCGAAGGCGCCTGGCGCAGGCCTTGGTCGGAGTTGGAGCTTGCGGTGGCGTCGGACCTGGATCTAGGTCGGGGCCGGCGGGGGCGCCCGACCCGAAGTTAGGTCAGCGTGACCGAAGGCAGGGACTCATTACGGCCAGAGGAGACCTTCGATCAGGATGCAGCCCAGCATGGCCCATTTGACATTACATCCAATGTTCAGTGATAGTCTTATTTGTGAGGGACGAAAACTTCAACAAGATACCCTCTTCATTCAAGATCATCACGATCCAAGCCAACCCGGATCATTTGAGAGAGATACGATCTTGAAACAGATGTATACTTTGCTGTGGGGTACCCCTGGTAGGTGTATTCGTCACTACCGAACGACTTCCAGGAAAACTATTCAAACTCTACTTCAGGAACGCTCCTTCAAGGTATGTTTGGTCCGTGAAATAAGATTGAATAGGATGGAATAGTTTTGTTAAGTTCTATTGTTTTAAAGAAATAGAATATTTTAGTATTTATAGATAATATTCTTCAAACTTATATTTTTAAATTTATATCTCATTATTTCGGATCGGATGATTCTATTGAAACAATTAAATATGCAGTAACTTTTTTTTCTTAACAATTAAATATATAAATACTTTTTTTCTCTTAGAGCATGTTTGGATCCTTGGGCTAATTGTTAGCTGGCTAAAAATTAGTCCTAGTCCATCCAAACAGGAAGACTAATTTTTAGCCAACCTCTAAGCTAACAATTAGCCCATTAGCTAGTGAGAGTGGGCTAACAATTAGCCTATCCAAACAGAAAGACTAATAGATGAGCTAATTTTTAGCTGATTAATAATAAAACTAATTTTTAACCAACTAACAATTAGTCCTAGCCGATCCAAACATGAATCTCGTACCTATACCCTCGGTAAGCAGCGATCCAGTGCTTAGACCGCACATGTAGCGCAGCAGCGGTACAGCCTCGACGAGTCGCGCTGGATACTAGGCACCAGGCAGCCACGCATCCCCCGTCGCGCGCTCGCTGTCCTCGCACCCCCGTACCGCACGCTCCGCAAATCCGGTTGGCCCTCGCAACCAAAGCTTCACCTCCCCACGCCTCTCTCCCTTCCCCAATCCCTCCTCCTCCGACTCCGATCCTCCAGAACCTTCTCCCGCGGCGCCGCCGACCCTAGCCTCGCCTCCCCGCGGCCCGAATCTAGGGCTTCCCGCCGCCGGATCACGCCGCGGAGGCCGCTCCGATGCTGCCGTGCGCGAGGTCGTTGCTACGGAGGAGGGGGCTGGCCCTCCTGCGGGAGTGCGCGGAGGGCGAGTGCGGCAGGGCGGAGGCGCTCGCCAATGCCAGGCGCGTGGCCACGCTGGCCGGGCTCGACGGCCACGGCCGCGGGCGCCGGCTCGGCCGGTTGGCCGATCCGCCGCGCCGCGGGTGTGCCGACCGGTTGGGCGGGGGCTGGCGGTCGGGCGCGCAGACGAGGTGCTTCCTCGGGTGCGGCGATGGGGAGGAGGGGAGCGTGCTCTCCAAGGTCTACGAGGAGAGGCGCGTAATGGGGTATGACGGATTGGACCCGTTGTCTTTTCTGTGGTTGTTTTTTGAAATGAAAATGGTTGGTGATGGTGTTGGTGGTTGACCAAGGTACTCGCCGGAGCAGATGTTTGCTGTTGTCGCCGCGGTGGACCTCTATGAGGATTTTGTGCCGTGGTGCCAGCGGTCAAGGATTATCAGGCGGCATGACAATGGTTCGTTTGATGCTGAGCTCGAAATTGGATTCAAGTTCCTTGTCGAAAGCTATGTCTCTCATGTGGAGATGGAGAAGCCGAAGTATATCAAGGTGAGAATTGTATAATGGAATTCATCATGCTATGAAGATACAAAACTCAAAAGACTAGAATAAGAAAACTAACATGGACAAAAATATTTTTGGAGTCAGTTATATTTCGAGTTTCATTACATATGCGGTTGCTATTTATTTCCGTGTTGTAATTACAAAACCACCACCATGATTTATTTTGTTTGTAACGCTGACTGCATATGGATATACTATTCCAAAGAAGTATTATTGTCACCTGTCAGAAATTGGTTCCTGGCTTCCTTGAATGGTTGATTGTTAGACCTGCTGAACATACTACTTCTAACTCGGTTTCTCTATTGGTTGTTATAATGTATTTGCCAAGTTAAACCTAAGGTTTGCTATATAATTTTAATGAAATATTTATAAATTCTTCAACCCCTTCCATTATTGATAATTTCTCTTTCTTTAATATGGGCCAAAATTTCGTATATGGTCAGATATGATGTTACCTTAGCAGAACTAGTAAGTAGTAAACACCTATTTAGTAGGCAAAGTTGGTTATGAACTTTAAGCATTTCAGAGTTATACCAAATTCACAGTTTCAATCTGAGCGGATATTCTAGATTATAACTGGTCGTGACTGTCGACTCAATCAGTAAGTTCTGTCTTGGTTGATTTTAAATGGCTATTCTTCTCTGTTGGTTCTAGCACTGGCTCAAACTGAATTGTTGGAGGAAAGAATAGTTTTTTTTATATAGATTGTCCTTAAATCATATCTTAGATATTGGTGAAACCATCTTGTCTAACTGTTAAAATCTTTAAATAGCTTCACCTGTCCTTCTCAATAATGGTATGCACTGAAGTTTGCTTGAAATGTAGGGCTAATGCGATTGTTGTTGTATGAACCTGGAAATTTATTTCTTTTCTCCTGTTCCTGGTTGTCTTAAACACTTTAAATATTGGGAGCGGTTGAGTTTGATTTGTTATGAACTCATGATGATTTTCTAAAACCACATATTTTATGGCATAATGTGAATGTATGTGTGCATGTGTCTGTGGGTGGGTTTCGTCGATGAGTAGGAGAACTTTGACTGAGAACTTGGGAGGTTGCAATTAATTTTGAGGTAATGGCATGTATGCCAATTGTCAATCTAGGATGAAGTTTTTCCTTGGATCAACTTGAATAATCTGCTCATGATGGCATGCACCTTTTTGGCTGGGCTTTTTTTTCATTTGACCATTGAATGTTGGTACATATCTCTTAAGAGGAACACATTTCTTCTCATTAACAACGATGCTTTTTTTTTGGGTATACATTCATGGATGATTGCTTGAAACGTAGTTGTGGTGATTGTTTCACGAGAATGTACTTGTGGTGTAACTGTGTATAGGTGGGCAAAATATGAATTACTCATACCTGTAGCCTCTTCCGAGAGTGTTTCTTTTTTTCGGTAATTTTTTATTGTATCTGTGTTGAATACACAAAGTTGTAAATTGGACCATTATTTCACTTTTATTAGTTATCACAGTATCACACTGATATGGCAGTTTTCTCTAGTACTATGTTTATCATATTTTTACCATTTTTAACATGATTGAGTTGTTGCATTGTTTTGCGTCTGACTGGTATTGCTTT
The DNA here is from genome assembly GCA_036346375.1 of Guadua angustifolia. Classification (NCBI taxonomy): domain Eukaryota; kingdom Viridiplantae; phylum Streptophyta; class Magnoliopsida; order Poales; family Poaceae; genus Guadua; species Guadua angustifolia. The sequence continues at coordinate 79,939 of JAYEVE010001304.1, forward strand.
GTTGCAGACTACAGCGTCTGAAAGTGGACTTTTTGATCATTTGATAAACGTGTGGGAATTCAAGCCTGGTCCTGTTCCTGGAACCTGTGACCTTTACTTCTTGGTCGATTTTAAGTTTCAGTCGCCACTATATCGTCAGGTTAAACTTGTCAGTTATGAGTGTGCACATCAAGTGCCTTCATCTGGTTCGTTTTTCTCAGTTCTTATGAAGCTTTTCGGCGCAGGTTGCATCCATGTTCTTCAAGGAGGTTGTTTCCCGGCTAGTGGGCTCATTTAGTGATCGTTGTTTTAGAATTTATGGACCTGCCGTTCCTGTGCTGGAAAGTACTTATGGACAACGAAGATAAACAACGATAAATCCAATTTTGAAGGATGTACTCTTCATGGGTACTCGCCTCAGCAAATTGTAACAGAGGATTCCTGGCAGAAGATGCATAATTCTTCCTTTGTTTCTGATGTCACAGTACCGTTAGGCAAGAGGGTCTGGAAGGAAATCAGACAGAATTTTCATTCTTCGGCTATTTTCTAAGATGATTTTTTCCATGTATTACTAAATACGCTTCCCATGTGTAACAAACTAACAACAAAATGGTCCCTCACACGCGATTGTTTACCCGGCCAATCAGACCTTCCTGAATACTCGCTTTGTTAAAAAAAATATATGTCATTCTAAATTCTTGGTCACGAACATATGTGTTTTACCCTGCTGATGTTATGGGAACGGCAATTTGCGCCAATGTGACTTCCCTGATCACAGGTTCCGTATCTGGGATCCTCGACTCCCAAAACGTAAAACACGAGGCAACTAGCTAGCTTCCAAATCCCAACTCCAATTCTGAAGACACCAATCGAGATCGCTACACGGTTAGTCTTGATGCTAATCTCTCGACCTCTTGGACGCCTCTTATTAGTCTTGAGCCTCTAGGCCCGTATTTAACCGTGGCCATTGAGTCTAGTGACATCGTCAAGTTGCACAGCCTCATGGGTCATGATCACAATAATTTCTTTTATAAGCTCTTTTGCAGTACCCACCAGTGTTTCAATAAGCTTCGAATCGTATGATACAAAAGAATAATTAATCCGACGCGGCCACCGGCCAGCCGGCCTGCACAAGAAATTGTATGACATAATCCTCATGAGCCGCATATGTGATTTCTCATACGCAATCTCAACGCGCCTAACTCTTGCACCCGTCGCACGGTCCGGCCCCGACAAGGTCGGCCATCAACCTCTCCAGCCTCCGCCCCGCCGCGCCCTGCCTGACCAAATCGATGTCGCCCCCGACCGAGCACTCGTCGCCTGCGCCATCCTCGTCGTTGCCCGCGCACCACTCGCCCGGCGTGACGCCGTCAAGCGGGCGTCTCAGCACCTCCTCGTCTATCCTCTGCAGCAGCTCGTCGTCGCCGCTGTCCTCGCCAAACCGCCCGGCGAAAGCCGCCCCGCTGCTCACCATGTCGTCGTATCGCGACGACCGCTGGCTCTCGCGCTGCGGCGGCGCGCCGTCTCGCACGCTGGTGAACCGGAAGTTGTGGTTGATTGTGTTGTTCTTGAAGTGCGCCGAGTTGGCCATGACAGTCTGGAAGTAGAACTCCATGGGGTTCAGAGTATTGCTGAAGTACATGAGCAGCCTTCTGGGAAGGTTGTCGGGTGCAACCACGCAGTGCTCGACGAAGGCCCGGCTCAGTATAGTCCAGGGAGAACCTGGTGATCGACAATGGAATGCGTTATATTGTTCTCGATCAAAATGTGGAACATGACGTGGATTTGTACCGGAACTGAGGCGAAAGCGCTACCTTTGAAGAGCTCAAAAGCGTCAGGTTTTGGTCGGTGCCACGATGAGAACGAGATCTCGGCGTTGGTGTTCTGCAGGAGATTCTGGTCGAGAACAACAACCTGGGGGCTCTCAGAATCGACCCTGTGATCGATGAAGTTGAGGTCCCTCGGCACGGAGGTGAAGGCGGAGAGGAGGTCTGTGCGAGCAAACACGAATGCCACCGGTTGTCAGTGACAAGAGAATTAACTGGAGTAGGCAAATTATAACATGACAAATTGCACTCGCCATCCTGCGTTACGAGCGGGTAGTCCGAGGCGCCCAGCGTGACGAGCCAGTCCCACTCCGAGCCGATCCTCATGAGCACGGAGGCGCCGCGGAGCATGGCCGCGACGGCGGATGCGCCGCGGCCGTCGACTGGGTCGGCCTTGCCGACGACGTGCACGTTCCCGTACTCGACGAACACCTGCTCCGACCTCACGTCTCTCGCCAGCCTCGCCCTCTCGTACGCGCCCGCGCCGGCGTCCAGGTGCAGGAGGTACCGATTCCTCGGGTGGTACACGGCCTTCAGCAGCCGCGTCATCCTCACGCAGTCGCCGCGCCCGCCGGAGATGTGGTACGCGAGCACCGGCGGGTACCCCGCCCCCCTCCTCGGGGCGGCCGCCACCGCCGTTGCTGCCTCGACCTCAGGGCCGTAGGGGTCGTCGTACTCGTACGCCGCTCCTTTGAGGAAGCTGGAGCTCGACACGTAGCCGAGGACCAGCAGGCTAGTCGTGAGCACGGCCAACGACGCGAGCGCACCCCACGGGGAGCATGCCATGAGCCAAGGAGCGCGAGGCATTGTTGCGTTGAAATCCTCAGCCGAGTGCACTGCTTGCCCGTGCCGGAGAAATGGCTACCGGTACTGGTACTTCTTCCCAGTGTCAACGGTCAAGTTGGTTGGCATGCAGTTGTCCTCTATTAGATTGGGATCATGGAGCAGCAAACGTAAAGCACTGACGCAATAGTGAACTCTCGGTATTTAAAATAGGCATGGGTGGAACAAGAAGATATGTGCTTTGATTTCTTGTTTTCTATCGTTGAGGCACTGCTATGCGGCAGGGCATGTGTGGTATACGGAAGCCATGAAATGCAAGATCTGTAGGTTTGTATACATAACAAACGAAAGGACGTGCGACCATGGAGGAGGGCCGGCAGGCGAAGCGAGGGCTAAATGATATAATAATAACAATAACATAACAGATCAAAGATACGGAAGCAAGAGAGAAGAGACAACGCGGAGTATCGAGCTTGCCGGGGAAGGGACCTTCCGGCATATGTCGCGAAGCGGCTGAGCGTTTCGATCATTGCCGATGCATTGTCCTCGCAAACGCAATTCACACGTCAATGAGAAAGACCATCTGCGGATCTAGGGAAGGAGAAAAACGGAGTCGCCGATGATGTTAATATGCACTCCCAACAATAACCTATAACTTATAAAAAAGATGATTGTATGTTTATATATTAAAGAACTTACGTATGTTATATTGGAGAACATCAATATCAATACACTGCAGATCTGTCCTGAGAGAAACTCTTTGCATGAACGGATGAATCACATATCACCGTACCTCGCTGTCTCTCTCCTTTGTACGATCCCTGAATTGTGGCTACCCATGCTGTGCTTTTTGTTCAAACTGCTTTGGTTTTGGGAAGCAGTCGAGACTACGGTTTTTTTTAATAATTATTATTTTTAAAATTTGTAAAAATAATATGCCAAAATAAAAAAACACAGAAATACCTCTCTGTAGCCATTTGAAATAGAGACAAAAACGTGATAAAAGGGATCCCAAGTGCACAGATCTATCAAGCGCTCAGGAGAAAAAATTAGTCGGCGAAAAAGAAAGGGAGAGGGGAGAGGAGAAGAGAAGAGAAGAAGAGAGGAAAGAGGAGGGGGGAGAAGGGAAGGAGGAGGAGAAATAAGAAGAGGAGGAGGACGACCTTGCCACGGAGGCTTGCGAGTTCGCCTCACTTAGGTCCTGAGTTGGGTTGAGAGACAGGTTGGAACTCAGTATGGATTTCCTGAGAGGGCGTTGCAGCGTATTCACGAGAAAACGATGTGCATCATCCACCTCACATCCTGTAGGAGGCCTAGGAGGATGACGTGCTACAGGTCCATGCCTGTTCCTACGTTGTTCGTCATTGACACATGCCGCACACCGCAGCTGGGATATCACACGTGAGAGCACCCCTCCTCCCGACGTGCTAGGGGCTCCAGTTGACAGCATTTGGTATTGTATGCTCATATGTTTCCAAGTACAGCTTCGCAGTATCACCTTATTTATTACATTTTGTACATTCTATTAGGAGCACTCGGGGAGTGTCATCAGACCAGCTGACATACCATTCGGATATGTACAACGACGTTGTAGACTTGGCATTACACGGGGTGTTACACCGCAAAAAAAACACAACTAGTGTTTGTTTTTTCTTTTTTATTATACTCTTTTGTGGACAACTACATTTACACTGTCGTTGTTTTGTTTGCTTGTTATTATTATTTGTTTGTCATTTTTTTAGCCTGTTATCGATATCATCTATCTTTTCATTTCTCATTTCGCACTTGCTTCACCGCACCAAAGTGACATCACGTTGTGACAATTCCACCGTTAATCGGCAAAACCACTCCAAATTTTTTCAATCTTTTTTTTGGAACCTTGGCTATGTCCTTCTCTATTGCATTTTATGTAATTCTTCTACTCGATGATTATTTTCTTATTTTTATTCTAGCGTACTACACGAACAAGAAAATCGCGATGTCCATCTATGCTAAGAAATCCTACATCCTAACAATATTTTCTTATAGATTACTATTAAAGAAACAAACAACATCTCTCCATTTTAAATGGGATAGCAACAAAAATTGTATAAATAATACGCTGAGAATTCTCAGCACAAATAATTTGCTGCAAAAAAATATTGAAAACAATACCTACAAGCTACCCGTCGCTATTTGTTTTGGTTGCAGATAGGTGTTGTCAAAAATGGGGTTCCAACAAATTATTTCTACAGTTTTTTTGTATAAATTATTATTTTTTTAAAAAAAATTCCAAGACCACATTTTTTTTAAATAATATATTTTTTATTCAGAATTTCAAAAATATACCATGAAAAAAATTACAGAAATATACCCCAGCGACAGGGGGCTAAATAGCAAAAATAAACGAGCGACAGGAGGCCACATCACCCCCAGCCTCCTGTCGCCTAATGAAATGACGACAGGGGCTAATTTGATTCCTGTCGCCTAATGAAAGGGCGACAGGAATCAAATTCGCCTAATGAAATGGCGACAGGGGCTAAAATTGACGCCTGTCGCCCGATGAAATGGCGACAGGGGCACACGCGGCCACGAAACCGAAAATCGTGGCCACTTAGAGGTTGAATCAGCCCGTGTCGCTATTTCATTGGGCGACAGGAGGCCGGAGGTGACGTGGCCTCCTATCGTCCCTTTATTTTTGCTATTTAGCCCCCCGTCGCCCATCCAACGGGCGTCAGGGGTATATTTCTGTAATTTTTTTCATGGTATATTTTTAAAATTCTGAATAAAAAATGTATTATTTTAAAAAAATTTCCGGGTCCTGCACCTGCTGCACGCACAGAGTTTCGTGCAAACCCGAGTGTTGAGCCCAGCAGAGCATTGGCCAGGCCGTCCTGCCGGCCTTAGGGCTTCTCACGCCTGCACCCGGGCATCGCCGCGGCGTGTATTCATAGGCCGCTGTTGGTATGCTCCTGTCCTGGGTCAGCGTGGGCCGTAGCAACGTAGGCCGCAAGTTCCAGAGGTGTCGTCTTGCGAGTTCTTCCTTCAATGTGTAGGAGAAACCGGCCTGGGGTCCGTACCGTGAAATTGCCTTTTTTTTTTGTTAGAAGTGTGATTTCTTTCTTTTTTTGGGTCCTCCCTTTTGGCATTTGGCGTCTCTCCTATCCTCACGACGCATTTCTGCGATCTCCTTTCTTAAATTAAGTGTGATTTCGCTCCAAATTTCCCTGTTACAAGTTCCTTTGATTTTCCTACAGCTCATCTAAGCGCGTTTTCTCAACTGGGTTGGTATTTTTTTTCTATTACGATGATGTTTTTTTTCTTTATATGCTCTATATATTCAAGGGCCATGAATTGAACTCAACCTAATCCTCGCAGAGAGAGAAGCCATATCCAAGTGCCATCGTGCAGCAATACTTGCATGCGTGGCTACAAACCTCAGCAGGCAACACACCTGAACAACAAATTGGCAAAAACCGGTGTGCATTCGTCGTGTGGACATGGTACCAACAAACGAACAATCAACCACCACTTAGTCATGATTCGATAGAGAATCTTACGCCCTTAACCATTTTTGTTTATAGGGTCGATGGATATAGTTGCAAGGCCACCAAATAACACTCCGACCCAGCTATATATATAGTACTCCATGCAAACTCCACATGCTCCACGATGAAAACAACCAAGCTGAAGAAGATAAGCATGTGTTGAATATGGAAGAGAAAACACGAGCATATCCGATATATCCCATCCTTTGACTTTTAACTTCGCAAATAATGATTTTCACCGTAGTTTTCTTTCAACCTGCACAAAATCATCAACATGAGTATATCTATATTTATCTATATTCTCGGAGAAGTAGTGCGTCCACCTGTCCCGCCTGCCACGCTGCACCATTCACTATGGTTTCTACAGTGGAGTGCTGCCTAATCTCATATATTTATTGTGTATCGTATTTCATATGTTGCCCTTAGCTCAGTTAAACGGCTTGGGCTGTGTATGTGAAAACCAATTTTTTTTTTGGCATCAACTTCGCTAGTTTGATTGAGATACTAAATTATGCTGTAAATTTTTGAAACTTTTTTAGAAGGGTTCTTAAAGCACGCCTAACCTATCATAAAAAATTCAGATCAAGATCAAACTTGTACGATTTTTAAAAATTATAGCAATGCTACAAATGTATATAAAGCAACTTTGACTAAATTTGCAAATTCTTAAAACAAATTTAGAAGGGTCCTGAGTGCATGCCTACACTACCGTAAAAATTTCAAATCATGATCAAACTTTTCTGATTTTTAAAAATTCTGACAATGCTACTGAGCTTTACTGATTTAATTGAGCCACTAAATTTGTAAATTCTTTAAAATTTATGAGAATGGTCCTTAGAGCATACCTAAGCTATCATAAAAAATGGATCATGATAAAACTTTTGTGATTTTAAAAAATTATGACAATTTTGTTTCTCTTTTAAGTGTTTTCGTAAAAGATTTCTTTTCTCTGTTAGAACCTCTGTCTGTCTCGACGATTCCTTCCGTTCGTAGCAACGCGTGAACCCATTACACATTTAGTTGCCTAAGGTCTTATGATCTAAGTACTTATAAACGGGCAAAGTGACACAGATTAGTGCGTTTTAACTAAACCACAGAGCATCGATCTCTCGGAAAAGGAGTAAAAAAAGTAGCATTTGAATCCAATGGAAAGAAAAGAAAAATCAACAATAGCATTCCGGTAAAAAAAAACCCCCAAACTATGAACCAAACAAAAAATAGCAAGCAACACACCTCATCAAGGAGATCCAATGCAGTTATATGAGTACTGTAACTTTAGAAGTTACGCAACTATAATGGATTAAAAATCGTTGGATCAAATCAATCATAGTACAACAATACTAGCACTATAACAAGCAATGTAGTAATATACTGTAGGCGTCAATGTTCGACGATCTGAACCATCTGATGCTTTTAATCAACAATGATCAAAGCCGATAACTGCTAAGGTCTTATTTGTTTGGGCTTTTTCATCAGCTTAAAAGATAAAAAGTTAAAATCTAAACAAACAAGTAGTTTTTTATCTGAGCTTTTCAAAAACCATAAGATTCCATATAACTAAAAATCAAAAACCATAGGAGAGAAGCTTTTTTGGTTTATTGATAGTTAATTTTAGACTAATAATACTAAAATTAGATAAAATTATCTATCTCTATTACTTATAAAAACCATTAGCTTTTAAATTATTTAAAACAAAAACTAATTTTAAACTATAAACTAAAAAATCTAAACCCAAATAAATAGGATGCAAGTCGTAGTCGCCTTACTCGCCTCCCAACCTGTGCAACTTTCTTTCCCTTCGAGTTCAAAAAAAATCTATTACAAGACGCCGGGCCCACCGAGCAACCCACGTTATCCATCACTCCCCCTCCCCCGTCCCCCGAGCCAGCCCGAGCGAATCCTGTCCCTTAAATCCAGCCGAGTAAGCATGCTTGAGCACTCCCCGGGCCTGGCTCCCTGCCTTCCAAGCGACACGAAAGAAAAAAAAAAAAGGAAAAAATTAACAACGCGAAGCCTTCAAAAAGCCAACCCTCCTCTCCCTTCCAGACAACCACAGCGGTGTGTGCGCCTGCGCGAGACCAAGCACCAACCTCCCCACCCCACCCCCCTCTTTCCCCCGCCGCCGCCGCCGCCGCCGCACGGTCTCTCCCCCGAGGTAACCGCCGAACGCTAGCCTCCCTTCCCTCCCCGTCCTCTTCGTCCCCCCCTCTGATCGCTGGGTGCTGTGCGCGTCGTCGATTGCCTCCCGTGTCGGTGGCTGCGGCGGGGGAGGCGGCAGCCGCAGGCGATCGCCGCCTCGGAGTCCGATCTCAGTGGCTATTGCCTCCGATCGCGCGGCGATCGTTCCGCCGCCCGCCGATCTCCCCGTTTCGTGGCGGAAATTTGGGTTGCTGCGCCTGTTTTAGCGGTTGCTGTTGGTTCGGGCTGCGTTTTTTTGGGGGCGATCGGGTGCGTCCCGATGATGTGGAGAGTCGTATGCGTTCGTTAAGCCCGACTTTTGATCGGTTTTGGTTGGGAAAATTGGTGTCGAGGAGATCGGGATAGGATTTGGGGAGGTGGGGTGGTGGGGAGCAACTGTAGGCAAATCTCGTGTCATAGTACATGGTGCTTTTTTTGCCGCCCCCGGGGGGCTGGGTTGGTGGTGCCGGAGATGAGATAAGGGTCAGGAGCTTGTGGAAGGGTTGTGGATGGGATGGCAATCCAATAGTAGAAACGAGAACTGGTTGCTGCGGGCTTGATCAGTATTAGTTTATTCTGGATGTGGGATTTCACCTTTCTAGTAGTATTGTATGATTGATGAGTTGCCGATGGAATGCAGTACCTTTGTACTAACCCATGATTCTGTGTATTTCGAGTGGCAGAATCGTAGGTGGTAGGAAGTGCATGGGGAGAAAGGATGCCAGAGTTGCGTAGTGGAGTCCGGCAATCTCGGTTGAAGGCAAAGAAGGTTGAGGACCTTGTGGCACAGGGCCCAGCTGAAAACTTGGTAGCGGCAGTCCCTACGGTGGCAGGGAGGCGTGGTCGAGGAAGGGGTGGGAGGGGTGGTGGGAGAGCATCTGGGAGGGGAAGGGCAGGAGGAAGAGGGCGAGTTGTTCCTGTTATTGACTTAGACCCAGACCAGCCTTGTGAGATTCTTCCAGGAGCTGCTGTTGGTGGAGGCACTGCAGGTGGTCCACAGCACGTTGAGGAATTTGCTGATAAGGTCGTGAAGATGGATGGTGGCAGTGCTGAGAAGGTTGCTGGAGGTGAAGATGAAGGGACTGCATCTCCAGTCCCAGAGAAGGTATGCTCTTCATATGAACTATTGATCTTTCTAGTTTATGTGTGTTTTCACTCGCATGCTTTCCTTGCCATGTTATTTGTATACCTGCAGTGTTAGGGTTTAGGAGGTAA
>JAYEVE010001403.1:0-82258 GCA_036346375.1 Guadua angustifolia
AATTTTGCTTAGGCCTCAGCCTAGAGCATCTTCCGAAGGAATTTTGTTCACCGCCTTCCTATACCCTAAGGTATTGGAGAGGTTCAATATGGATAAATCGATCCCTTGAAAACCCCCATGGTTGTAAGATCACTCAAGTGGATAAAGACCCATTGCACTCCAAGATGGAAAATGAGGAAGTTTTAGGACCAAGTCCCATATTTAAGTGCTATTGAGCACTCATGTACCTTTTGAATTGCATAAGGCCCGATATTATGCTCACAGTGAATTTGCTAGCAAGACATAGTTCAACTCCAACCAAAAGACATTGGGCTAGTGTAAAGATTTTACTTAGATATCTCCAAGATACTCAAGATCTTGGATTGTTTTTCCAAAAGAACCAAGACTCAACCATGGTAGGATATACGGATGCTAGCTATCCTGCTTGATCCCCCAAGGCCAAATCTTAGACCTGGTTTTGTGTTTCACGGTACCCATTTCTGGCGGTCTTGTAAATGACTCGTAGCAACTTCTACCAACCACTCGAGAATTATAGCCCGTATGAAGTCTTACGTGAATGTGTTTGATCCGACGGGATTAGCCATATTCGTAAGTCATGTGGCCTTAACACCATCGATACCCCACAATTATCTATGAAGATAATTATGCTTGTGTTGCACAAATGCAATTGTTATGTAAAGAGCAACATCACGAAGCATATTGCTCCTAAGCTATTCTATCCTCACTAACCCAAGAGTGGTAAGATAAAGATCTTGCAAACTAAGTCATGTGAAAATCTTGCATTTATTCACTAAATCTTTACCTAAATCTACATTTCAAAAATACGTTAAAGGCATTAGAATGAGAAGACTTAGAGAGATGCAGAGTTCAAGGAGAAACCCTTGAACTATAACCCTTATTACGATCCTCAAGATCCTAATAAAACCATGAAGGTAATAAGTTGTACTTTTTCCTTTGTGAGTTTTCCTCAAGTTTTCTCACATAAAGGCTTTTAATGAGGCAACTAGTGCAACATAGCATGCGAAAAGCGATGTACTCTTTTCTCCATCTCCTTTTCCCCATGGTTTTTGAGGGAGGTTTTAACGAGACATATGCATTACGCGGTATTCAAGGGGAGTGTTATGAGATAAGGAAACCTAAACCAAATATGGTTAGGACTCTATCTCTTTATAGTGTGGTCAATCCTAACCTCTCCTCACGCACTATATATATCGGGTGCCCTTTGTAAACTATTGAATCAATAAAGCGAGAGAATTCCACCCATACATTGTGCGCCTATTGTTCTTGCACCTATGATTGCATCTACATCCAGGATTGATCGTTGGCGCTTGACGACGCTTTACAACAAACAATACTCTTGGAATCGATTTCAAGGACAACTTTTGGACGCCCCACTCCATCGCTAGTTGGATATTGATACCATCTTGACATGCCATTGCCTCTGCCAGTGCCCAGTAGTGCATTCACAACCTGCGAGTACCATCTCACCCTAGTTACAAGGAAGCAACCAAGCTCATCACGTGTAGTATGAACACGTAATGTTGCATTCCACCAGATATAACATAATACAAGAAACGCTATTACAACTAAAGAAAATGTCAAAGTTACCTTCCGTGTGCCTAGTTATATCCTTTGTCATCATGTTTTAGGCCCCACTTCGAACGTGAGAATTGAATTATTTCGCGCGAAATTCTACGAAATACCTGTGAAATTTCTGCATTTCCAACTAGGCCTTGAAGTTATGTACACAGATAATGCATATCCTGCATGTAAGAAGAAGAAAAGGTTGTATTCAGACTGTCTCTTAATTTGTGCTCTAGTGTGTAATGTTATTAGTAAAACTAAAGGTGAATATTTGAAGATATATCTTATCTTTATACTAAAGCTGAGTAAAAAACTGTGGACCAATATAGTGCTTCACCTCATATTCCCTTGTTGTTTGATTCCATCTAATGGATATACTCCTTTGGTCAGAAATACATATCGCTTTGGACATTGACACAGTTTAAATTTATAAATATTATAAAAATATTTTTGAGACAAAATTATTCATATGATTTTTATGTATCAAATCTAAATATTAAAAATGTATTGATAGCCAAAGTTTTGAAAATCCCAAAACTACATGTATTTATGACTAGAGAAAATAATGCATAATGAAAATACTTTTGTGGATTATACAGTCTAAATGCTTTGAATTTTGAGAATTTTTGAAATACACAAACCAAAATGTGTGCAAAGGCCAAAGGCACCCATGTGCACAAAATCATTGTCCCAATCTAGAACACGGCATATTTCTATGGAATTTCGCAGCAACAGGCTGGCTTAAACATTTATATTTTGATACATGTAATATTTACATTCTCAGATGACACCCATTTGGACATATAACAAGTAGAAGCTAAGTGGAATTTAACAGCAATATAACAACACTACTACAGAACCGGCATCACAACCGCCTATTAGAAGCGGTTTGGTGCGAACCGGTGATGTTCGCACAAGCGGTTCGGAACGTTGGAAGAGCGGTTTGAGACACGAACGCTGAGTTATGTTTAGAGCGGTTCTTGTCTCAAACCGCCTCCGTTTGAGACAAGAACCGCTTTAGAACAAATCTGCTGTTCGTTCTCAAACCGCTTCGAAGCCTCCTCCACAAGATTTAAACCCTTCTTCCTCCACGAGCCAAAGAAAGGTACGATCAACAAAGAAGGACTACCATTGTTTTGGGGAGGTGCTGTCCAAATTTTGAATTGGGGTGATTAGCTCCAAATTAAGTGTTTCAAGGTTAGTAATATCATGTGAACATCCTTCTCACCTAGATATTGCTATTTTTTCAATGGATGTGGAGAAATCTTGAACTTTTTAAGCAAGATCACCATGATCATCAAAAATTTGTTTTCTATGCTTGTTTTTGTTGTTGTATGAAGATGTAGGGTGGAGATCTAGTTCAAAATATGACATTACAAGGTAAAGGTGATTGGAAGCTTTAGATCTAGGTGGTTGTTAGCTTTAGAATCTTAAATATCACAATAAGTTGGGGAGAACTAGGTACAATATTGCAAGTAAGTAATTATTGGTATGAAATAAAATAGAAAAACATGTAGAAGGATAAAAATAATTACAAAGGTAGGAAGGATACAAAATAATTAGAAAGGTAGGTCTTTAATTGGATGACGGTGTAGGTGGAGTTTTTTTGTTGGGTTTATGGTTGAGCTTTAGATTTTAAATGTAACTATAAGTTAGGTTATAATTTTGTAACGAAATTTGTTGTAATTTTTAATGAAATTATAACTTTGTGTAGATAATCGGCAATGGATGTACAATGCGGACCGTCGCCGAGAGGTTCATTGATGGCGTGGCTTTTCTCGATCGGTCCGAGCATTTTACCTCCGCTTCATATGTTGTCGTGTGTAGATTGCAAGAACGGGAAGGAGCACTTCCAAGGATGGCAAGTTATGAACCACTTGATCATGAGAGGTTTCATGCCAAACTATACCGTTGGACCAACCATGGCGGTTGAGGCGATTAGCCAGAAGACGGAAGAAGGTGAGGAAGAGGAAGATGGATTCAACAAGATCCTGGACGCACGCAATACTATTCCGTGGAAGAAACACTTGGTGACTTTGGTGATGATGAGCTAGACCAGATGTCATGGATTGAGAGGGAGACTACAAGATGAAAGACGTCGAGAAGTTCCACAATGTTAGAGAACCATAACTCCTTTGTACCCAAACTGTAAGGTGGCCACAAAAAGCTACGCATCACATCGGAACTCATGCAACGGAAGGCTACAAATGGTGTGTCGATAGGGATTCATGAGTTGTTATCACTGTAAAGAAGTTGCTTCCAAAAGATAACACTCGCCTGAATCTACATATGAAGCCAAGCAAGTCATATGTCCTTTGGGATTGGAAGTACGAAGATACACGATGTCCTAATGATTGTATCCTCAGTCGTAATGAGTATGCCGATTTGGATGTTTGTCTAGTGGCAAAGAATCACGATAAGGTGAAGCGTGATGATCTAGGTGAAATAGATGGGAGCGAAGAAGAAGAGATCTCCACTAAAGTGTTGTGGTATTTCCGTGATCCCGATTGAAACGTTATGCTGGCACAAAGAAGAGTGTAAGGACGACGGATGCTTAGACACCCCGCAGATGGCTCACAAGGAGGAAAGTCGAGACGCATCCGATTGCAGATGAGGTGAGAAACATAAGGTTTGGGTTGAGTACCGATGGGATAAATCCTTTCGGAGAATTGAGCACACCATAGCACCGGTCCGTTACACTATGTATCTATAACATTCCTCCATGGTCAGGCATGAAGCGAAAGTACATCATGATGCCGGTTGATCCAAGGCCCCAAGCAACCTAAAAATGATATCGATGTTCACCTGAAACCATTGTTTGAAGATCTTGTGACGCTAGGGACGATGGGCAAGGGTATGGGATGAGTACAAAAGGGAGTATTTCACCCCACGCATTGTTATTTGTAACAATCAACGATCGCCTACTTCTAACCATCCCCTAACTAGCAAAGGATATAGAGCCGATCCAAGGCTTAGATGAAACGGACGACATGTACATGAAAAACTCTAAGGTTGTGTACATGGGTCACCGTGGTTTCTTCTACGAGTCACCCGTTGGAAGAAAGGCGTGAAATTTAAGCAAACTGCACCTTCGTGCAAGGCCTCAAGATCGTGAGTGGGCCACGTGTGTTTGCTATGGTAAAGGATTTGAAAGTAGTATTTGGAAAGGGTCCTAGAAGCAAACATGGCATGAGGATGGTCACGCACCCATGTGGAAGAAGTCAATATTTTGGGACTTGCCTTATTGGGAAGTCATGGAGGTTCGCACTCATTTGACTTCATGCACATCACGAAGAATGTCTTCTTGAACCTCCTAGGCTACACATATATGTACGGAAAATTGAAAGATACACCGAAGCTCGAAGGACCTTAAACTCTTGAACCGAGGAACCACCTACATCCGAAAAAAGAGGAAAGGACAACATTATTTACATCCCGCGAAGCTACACTCTAAGCAAAGAAGAGAAAAAAGCATGATAGAGTTCCTAATAGTGTGAAGGTCCTTTCCGGATACTTCTCAAATCTAAAGAGACTCATAAACACGAAAGAGAATAAAATCGCATACATGAAATCCCATGACTGCCTTTGTGTTAATGACAGCTTGTTCCTGGTCGTGGAGAGGCATACGCCGAGTGGGTATGGGGACAATCACAAAGTCGTGTTCTTTTTCAACACGGTTTCACGTAAGGTCATCGAACCGTATAAACTAAGTAAGTTGCGGATGATGTGGTACAAAGTGTGGTTAGTCTTGAGATGATCTTTCCTTCGGATTCTTTGATATTATGGTTCATCTCACTGCTCACCTTATCAAAGAGATAGGTATTCTTGGACCTGGTATCTACACAACATGTTTCTTTCGAGAGGTACATGAGTGTGTTAAAGAAGTATGTCCGAACCGCTCCGCCCGTAGGATGCATTGCCGAGGGTTATGGGACGAGGAGGTGATTGAATTTTGTGTGGATTACATTAATGATCTAAACCCGACGGCGCCCCTATATCACACCATGAGGGGAGGCTACGAAAAGGGACACTAGGAAGGAAAGCAATTGCATGCAATGATCTTCTTACATTTAAGCAAGCACATTTCGGTTTTGAAACAATCAACTATAGTGGCCCCGTATGTCCTTAAGCACAAGAGTATTCTACCCGGCGATTTCGGGAGGTTTGAGGATTGATAACATCAAGCACATGGATTCTTTCGGCTTGGTTATAAAAAAGTACATCCTTTTGAAAGGGTCGATAATGAAAGCCATAACGCTTGGCTCGGGACCATCTAGTGAAATCGTGATATTCAGGGTACGAGATAAATGGTTACACATTCTACACCGATCCGTGATAACAAGAGCACCAACGTAATAGCGGTGTCCAGATAGACGAAGACAACAAAGGCAAGGTGGATAATATTATGGTTTCATAGAAGAGATATGGAGCTTGACTATGGACCTTGAAGGTCCCTATTTATGCCAAGGGTCAAACCGACTTCAAGCGTGTGAAGGTCGACAACACGGTATGACAATCGTGGACCTCACGCAAGTCGGCTATAGGCGCGAACCGCTCGTCCTCGACGATGTGAGAAGGTCTTCTACGAATGAACAAGTCAAGCAAACCTAAGAAGCGTATGACAAGGTAAAGATTGTAGTACTAAGCCAAAGCGACACGTAGTTCTCCAAGGCAAACGAAGGATTGTTGAGTTGAGGACGCCACGCAGAGGAAGAGTATAGTCGCTAACGAGATCCTCCTTTCGTGGATGTCACATAAGCCTCCTTAATGACACAGACGTGGATACTCCTTTCATACGTCCGCGATCATAATAAAGGAATACTTGTAAAAACAAAGACGCATTACTTAAGATGTACCACTACCGTATGAACTATGTATATGTAACACTTCCCCATCGTATGAAGTGTTTATTTGGAATGAATGTAAAGTGCCAAAATTCGAATGAAACTAAAGTGCTAAAAGCTTTTTTAAAAATTCAAATGAAATTGATCAGTGCTAAAAGCTTTTTAAAATTATGGAATGAAACTAAAGTTCTAAAAGCTTTTTAAAAATTATGGAAAGAAACATCAAGTGCTAAAAGCATTTTTAAAAATTATGAAATGAAACTGAAGTGCTAAAAGCATTTTTAAAAATTATGGAATGAAACTAAAGTTCTAAAAGCTTTTTAAAAATTATGGAATGAAACTAAAGTGCTAAAACCATTTTTAAAAATTCTAAATGAAACCTAAGTGCTAAAAGCTTTTTAAAAATTATGGAATGAAACTAAAGTTCTAAAAGCTTTTTAAAAATTATGGAATGAAACTAAAGTGCTAAAAGCTTTTGTTAAAATTCGAATTTTTTAAAGCGTTGATAATACCAACCGCTTGTAAAAAACCGAAAGAAAAAAGAATGGCAAGGGGGCACGAGCGGGTTCGAACTAGGTGGACGAGCCCGCGACACTCAAACGCCACGCAGCGGGGTAGGAAGAGATTTGTCAAACGATATGGGCACCATATCGCTTTTGAATACTAGATGTTCGGTAATTTTAAGCGATCGTGTTAACAACGCTTGTAATATATGCTCCACAAGCGTTGGTGTTAACAACCATCAGAATCATGATCCACAAGCGGTTAGTAATATGAACCGCTGGAAGTCCTCCTCTACAAGCCGTTGGTTCTAAAACCGCTAGTGATCTTACAAGCTGTTGATAATACGAACCGCTACGCCAGAAGTGCTCCTCAGAGCAAAGTTTACACGCTCACTTTTCTCACACCCCAAATTTTCTAAGTCCTCGCCGAGACCGTGCATCCGTCTGTCTTCAGCCATCAGCCACTGCCGCTTCCATCGAGACCTTCGCATTGCCCTGCCGACAGCTGCCGCCTCCTCCGCCACCCAACCATCCCGACGCCACTCCACCCTAGGCGCCACTCCACCCCCACGTTGATGCCTCGTTGCCGCCACCACTCCACCATTGGCGCCTCCGCCACCTCGCCGACGCCTCCGCCACTAAGCCGCCACACCGCTTATTCCACCTCGGAGAACCGAGGTAGTACAAATTGCACACGCCGTCGTTCTCCTCTCTAATTCGGTCGCCCACAAGGTAAGTTCTGTGAAATGCCCACATCGGCCTCCCGTGATGATCCCTCGCTTTGGTGCTCGAACTTGATTGGCAATCTTGTATATCCCGCTATTTCAGTTGATGATTTTCTTAGTGTGTATCAATGCTTTGATGTTTGTAATAGGTTGTCTTAAGATTTAGGTTAAGGGTGATTATCGTAGTCTTGCAGACTAAATCTACTATATTGTCGCTTCTATGCTTACCTTTTGTCTTTGTATAATCAATATGTTGTTTGTGTCTAGCAAGCACACCTTTAGTTTCAAAGCCTTTGATGCTATATAAAGCAATTGGGGAATCACTTACTGAATGGGACAAAAGAGACTCCAATATAGTGTCGAATCATTGTCACCTACATGAAATCTACTAGGAGATTCTAGAAGAATCAAGGAATAAGGCGGAGGTGCACTTCACTTCTCAACTGTTGTTGAAAATAAATGGAGTTGGATGATGATCAAGCCTCCGATCCCGAAAGAATTTAAGAAGAGCCTCCTTGGTTATGGTGATACTCCCATGGAAGAGGATGATCTCATTGGGGATGAGTTGAAAGAATTCGAGTAAGAATAAAGACAAGTCCCGGAGGACGATATAAATGATTTATATGGAGACATGGAGTAGTCTCCCGCTTTTCTTTAGAGTCGATGTCGATATCCTTTAGAGACTCTTAAGAGCCTCATTTATCAACTTAGTCTTTGTGTTCTCGGATGAACAATGGTCTACGATCCCGTTGAGCGATTATCACCAAATTTAATAAAGTGTGATTTTCCCAGAAATTTATTTAATCATGCTATGATATTTATGTTGCAATGAAAACCGTAAGTTTATGTTGCGCAAAGAAAACTAGAAGTTTATGTTGCGATGAAAACCATAGTTAAAACCCCGTAAATATTTAAGATCTAGCATGATCGTCTCGGGTCATCCTGGGTTGAATATGATGAGAAGAATAATAAATAATCTCGCGGGCCATAATATAATAAAAAATGGCCTTGCAGAGTCATTAATTAAGAGAATAAAACTTATTGCTTGGCTGCTCTTGCAGTAATAATTGGCTTCCCACCAGCTTGTTGGGGCCACGCAAAGATCTTGCATGTCATGTAATAATTCAACCTCGCATTAACCGATATTATGAAATTTCCCGCTGCGTATAGTGCGGAAAAGAATTAAGTATTTCCCATCTGCAAAATCACGTCAGGTCAGTATACATGCCAATCTCTCACCACAAGTAGTACAACCATAGGACCTCACCAGCAGCTTGAGGATCCATGTAGGTTATGAATCTCCGCTATATATTAAAATACCTAGAGCCTATGACGGGGATCAGACATGGCTCAGATGTTGATTATACTAAGGACATTTTTGGCATTAGGGAGATAAGTACCACATTTCAGAATGCCTAGTCCTTAGACCCATGCACTAGAAAGACCGAACTTGAAGTTCAAGGATAATAAATCAAATAAATAAGCTAATAATCTTCCAAATACCTTCATCCGGTCATAAGGAGTGAAAGATCTCATATACCAAGTATATGCACTGAAAGAGTGGAGATACCCTAGAAGGATATTAAACCTACTCTTGACCCTCATGATAAGAAGAGGGGAGGCCTCTGTGTGTACGGGACTCAATTCATGAGACGCCCACGTAAGTAGAGAACCGAACAAATGAGAACACTACCCATAACAAGGAAGAAGCTCAACTCGATGTTGAGAAAATCCTCAAGTGAGCCATCCCGAGATGGTAACATTCTCAAGTGATCCATCTCAAGATGATAACCCAACAGATATTTGCGCCAAGCACAATTCCACGTTGAAATCGAACACCCAGACTGGTTGCTGTGGGAAATCACGAGGAGCTAGAAGAAATTTATATAGATATATCCCGAAGTGATACGGGAGAAATAAATAAAAGAAAAGACTACAATTGTCGACATATATTTGCCTCTAAATTGCTAAAAATCGGATCCAGATCCAAAGTCCATGGCAGAGTGCCGTAAGCGCCGATAGGGTCAAACAAAAGAAGCAATTGAGGCAAATAGCCGCTAATAAGAGGAAAGTTTCGTCCCGTTGATCAATATTTCCTAAAGTGATTCCTCATAGGATCAAACGGGTTTTTCATCCGTATGAAATGAAAATACCCGTGTGGTGAGATATAAAAGCGAGACTTGTAGCACAAGGGTTCACATAAAGACTAAGATCGACACGATGAAATCTATTCTCCGTGTTGAGGGGAATAATGTTCAAATTTAATATTAAATGGCAAAGTAAGCTTAATCAGTATCAAATGCAGTTGATGGATGTGGTGATCGATATTTATATGGGTCACCGGATACGGATATTTATGAGAATCCTCAAGGATTTACAATTCCGAGTCCTAATAATCAACATGTATAGTATAATCAAACCAAGAGATCGCTATACGATTAAAAAAGATATAAAAAATGTGGTATAACCGACTTAGTGAGTTCCTCCTCAAGAAGGAATATTGTCCTGTGTGTTCATAAAGAAATCCTGCATGGATTCAAGATCATCTCGAAGGTATGTCGATGATCCGAACATCATCGAACCACGAAGAGATAAAGGAAGCAAGTGCTTAACTCACGACGGAGTTTGAGATGAAAGATTTGGGTAAAACCAAATTTTGCTTAGGCCTCATTGCTAGAGCATTTACTAGAAGAAATTTTATTCACCGCCTTCCTATACCCTAAGGTATTGGAGAGGTTTAATATAGATAAATCACATCCCTTGAAAACCCCATGGTTGTCGATCCTCGAAGTGGATAAAGACCCATTGCACCGAGGATGGAAAATGAGGAAGTCTTAGGACCTAAAGTCCCATATTTAAGTGCTATTGAGCACTCATGTACCTTGCGAATCGCATAAGGCACGATATTGCATTCGCAGTGAATTTGCTAGCAAGACATAGTTTAGCTCCAACCGTAAGACATTGAACTGGTGTAAAGACCGTGATCAGATATCTCCAAGGTACTCAAGATCTTGGGTTGTTTTTCCGAAGAACCAAGACTTGACCATGGTGGGATATACGGATGTCAAGCATCCGTCTCGATCCCCATAGTGCCAAATCTCGATCGGTTTTGTGTTTCACATTGGTGCATCGTTTCTCGGCGATCTTGTAAATGTACACTACAAGAATTCAGTTTTGGGTAGAGTGTGAAAATGACAAGCGAAAGTGCACACTCGGTGTAGATAACCCAATGCCGAGTGTACTCGCTGTAGATGCCTCTGACAAAGTCATCTATCCCGAGTGTGCTCTCGGAATGTACAACATCTATTCCGAGAGGACACTCACAATATGACGTATTCGTCCACGTAGGACAAAATAATACGAGGGCACACTCGGCATAGGTTACCAATGCCATGTCAAGAACGGCGACTACTATCTATCCTGAGTGGACAATCGGTCCACATGCCCACCTATGCCGAGAGGGCACTCGGGGAAATGAACAGGAAACCGCTCGGATACCCTAATGTGATGTCACGTTCGCTCGCGTGGGGCCCACAGATTGTGCCGAGAGGGCACTCGGTGGACCCACGCCCTATCCCGAGTGGACACTCGGTCCAGTTGTCCATCTATGCCGAGAGGGCACTCGGGGAAATGAATAGGACCGCTCACGTGGGGACCAATTCAATGCCATTCCATAAATCTTGTGAATCAAATGATTGTCACTAGTAAGTTTAGTCCCATGCAAATTCATTCTCCTAAATAATCGGTTCTATATGGCAATACCCTTAGATGGCATGTGTTTCTCCTCAAAGGGAAACTCAAGATCAAGTCTTTCAAGGTGCTTGAACTTTTAGTTGAGATCCCGTAAACTACAACTGCTGGTTCATTGGGGTATTTTTTAGAACATTGTGCTCCTGATTCTTTATTTCTTTGTGTGCATAAAGAGATGTTGCAAGGAATTCACATTTCTCTTCCTCAATGTTGTTTCTCGTTGTTTAATGTGTATTTTCCAATGCAAAAACTGCTCGGAGGTCATGAATGCCATACTTGGAGGTGGTCTACGTGTTGGGGTGCTTCACCACGGAAGGAAAGTCGAGATGATAATAAAACCTTAATGCAAGCTAGATCGCCATGATGATATGTCGGACAACCTAGGCTTTTCACTTGAACCCAACTGCATACAAAGATCCATCCAAGTTCCACTCACCAAGATATTGAATTCCTTGGAACTGTTGATACCATTGAACCCCTAGCAAGGTAACAAACTATGTTCCAAAAGAAATAATTGGTATTCTATAATTCGACGTAAACCTTGAATATTTGTACCCTAACCTGCATCGGTAGTGCGCTTTATTGAATACAGATTGCTCGTTATTCATGTGGGGCCCACAGATGGCCGAGAGGGCACTCGGGGACCCACGCCCATCCGAGTGTACTCTCGTGCAGGTGTTCAGCCCGAGAGTACACTGTGGTATGTGCTCATTAGGGCTTGTTCAATTTTTAAATCTTCTTCATCGCTTTTTCCTTTAATAAGACTCTTCGCTTGGCACCACTTGAGACATTCAATCCCTAGCTACACTTTTCCCTCCAAAATTTGTTTCTCAAAAGTTTAATCCAGCTTTACTTACCACGGCATGTTAGCCTTCCGCTAATTAAATTATATTTACTAACAGGGCTCGGGGCCGAGAGCCTCTCGGCGAAGCTCGGGCCGAGAGCCCTCTCTACAGACGCAGCGATCATAAACCCGGTGCCAAGTGCAAACCCATGAGCGACGGGATCTGGTGTGCCTCATGGACCGAGAGGGCACTCGAGACGTTTTGCCAAGAGTGCACTCGGCGATGTTGATCGAACCCTAGGCCTTACACGATTTCGCTTTTTGGCGCCATCCAAGTGCTAAAAGAGCCAGGCGCCAGAGGTAAAACCGCCATGATCTCACAAGTTCCTCCACCACTGGCGCTGGCGCCCGCCTCCCGCCGCGCTGCCGCCACGCACTGCCGAGGCGGCCGCCGCTGTCACGCTCGCCGACGCCGCTTTCGCCCGACGCTGCCGCTCTTCCCGCAGACGGGCCGCCGCTGCAACGCCTGGGCCGCCGCGCCTCTCCGCGCCGGCCCGGCTCCGGCGCCCCAGTCGCTCACGTCTTCTTCCCACCCGTCCAGGCGCCATTGCCGCCCGCCAATCGCTCTGTCTCGGCCGCGAGGTTGCGCCTTCCCCTCTTCACGCCGCCTCCGCTCAGTTTCCCACCGTCCTGCGACGCGCTTCGCCCTGTCGCTTCGCTCGCCACTCGCTGCTGCCGGCCACGCCGCTTTCCTTCTCCTGTCGCTCATGACATTGCTGCTTTCCCTGTCAGCTTTAATCGATCACGCCCCTCCCCGCCGCGACCTTCTCCTTGCTTGATTTCTCGGTGGTTTGTATGAATTTTTTTATTATTGGACCACGGATACCGCCATATATTATTGAACGTGCTTGTTTTGGATGCTTTCTAGGTGAGTCCCCAGAGTGCACTGTGTAGCCTTGCTCTAGTGTTATCCCCGAGAGTGCACTTCCTTCGTATTGCTCTATTGTTGTTAGAAGAAACAATGTAAGTTAATGAATGCTAATTTATGCTTTACTTTTATCATTATTTATATTTGTGTATGTTGATTTGAACGTGATGAAACTAAGTTAATGAATGCTAATTTATGATTTACCACTCTGCATGCTGATTTACCACTTGTATATGTCAACGTAACAATTATGTTAGTTTGTTTGAAACAATGGCTTTAGTTTGTCACTGTAATTAATGCGGTTGTAATGTGTTGTTCGTCGTGGTGGAGTTAATAAATTTCTATTGGATGTGATTGGTTAACTAAGGACCCCTAGAATGATATCTTGTCGCAAATGTTTTCTCATTCGCTGAGTGGATGTCCTACTTTGTAGAGAGGTCATGCGAAATTTTGTAAATTTCGTGGCTTAGCTTAAGCCGGTCCTTAAGAGTTTAGAGGTTTGGTAGCATCCGTATGGCGTTTGGCGTCGGTGTTACAAATTGTGTTAGTTTGTTCAAACAATGACTTTAGTTTGTCACGGATATACTAATTTATGCTTTACTTATGCTTTATGCTTTAGTTTGTTCAAACAATGGTCAAGATCGCTCATGGATGTATACGGATTGGGAGAACGGAGGCCAAATATTAATTGGTTTAGAAAAACAAAAGAGTTTCTTAGTATCGCTTTTCTGGGCTAAACTCTAATCAAATGTTGTCTAGTTGCCCTTGTCTGGACATGTGGAAATTACAAGAAACAAGATCTTCAAACTCAGACGTCATTTAGCTTTACACCAATACCTCATGTGGACTTCACATGGAGAGGCAAGACCGCTCGTCGGCCTCGTCAACATGAGGAGGTCGATGAATCTCACCACATGAGTGACATGGAGAGGCAAGACCGTTCATTGTCCGCCTCGAGTCCACCTGGCGCAACCAGTCCATAAAGACACTAATGAGACTGTACAGATTCCGCGGTTTCTCGCTTGATGTCTATGAAATCTCAAGACAACCTTTCAAATGCTGCATATGATGCAAATCTCGCCTAATGCATGATCTTCTACCGGTCACGCCGGATTCAAAATGCTTTTGACATTTAACGAGTCAAACGACTGTTAAGTGGTGTAGGTATGTCGTACAACAAGATCGATGCTTGCGTAAAAGGATACATGCTATTATGGAAGGACAGCATTGAAAAGACAAAATGCGATGTGTGTGGAGAAGCACGGTACGTGCAAGTAGAGAATGATTCCAGAACAAGCCATCGAAAACCAGTTGCAAGAAAAATTTTGCGCTATCTTCCACTCATTCCTCGACTTCAAAGGTGCTATATGGATGCCAACACTGCCGCACTCATGCGATGGCATAGAGATGGATATAGAGATAAACCTAACATGATGGTACACCCGTCTGATGGTGAAGCTTGGAGACAGTTTGATCTTGACTTTCCTGACTTTGCCGCAGAATCCAGAAATGTACGGTTGGGTCTGTGCACAGATGGCTTCTCTCCATTTAGTTTTGCCACTGCACCGTATTCTTGTTGGCCTGTCTTTGTTGTTCCTTATAACTTACCTCCGACACACTGCATGAAGAAGGAATACGTGTTTCTCACTCTAATTATTCCTGGTCCGGAGCATCCTGGCAAAAACATTGACATATACATGCAACCTCTGTATGATGATCTACATAAGTTATGGGATGGAGTTGTAACATATGATAGATCTTCGAGACAGGCATTCAACATGCGAGCATGCTATCTATGGTCCATTAATGATTTACTGCTCTTGGAATGGTATCTCGACACAAAGACACATGGAAAATTTGCATGTCCGGTTTGTTTGGGAAACTTGTCTGCATTATGGTTGAGGAATGGTAAAAAGTAACCTGGTTTGATCACATCGACAATTTCTAAAGCTAAACACCCATTCAAAGGGAGTCAAAAGGAATTCTAAGCGTAGGCAGTGTTCGATCCCTCCACCTCGTCGCCGATGTGTCCAAATTCATAGGCAGCTTCTAGATCTAGTACCAAGCCAGAGTAAACAGAAACACCAATTTGAAGGTTTCTCGGGGATACATAATTGGACCCACGTACCAGAGGCTTCTGGAGCTTGCCATACTTTGAAAAACTCTTGTTGCGTCACAATGTTGATGTCATGCATACAGAGAAAAATGTGGCGAAATTGTTTTGGTCGACGGCATTGATATTGTGCGATCGAACTAAGGATAATGTAAAGGCCCGACTAGACCTTGCAGAGTTGTGCGATCGTTCAAACTATCATTTGAAGGAGAAATCTAACGGTACTTGGAAAAACCAAAGGCGGCTTTTCGCTTAAATAGATCGAAAAAAATACTAGTTCACGCAATGGATGAAAGAGTTGAAGTTTCCAGATATGTATGCAGAAACATTAGACGGGAGTCAACCTTCAACAACCTCGTGAATGGGATGAAAAGTCATGATTTTCACATCTTCATTGAGATTCTCATGCCGATAGCTTTCGTGGATTTCTTCCCGAAGAGCGTGGATCTCACCGGCCGAGTTGAGCTACTTTTTAGGCAATTATGTGCCAAGGAGATCGATCCACAAAGAATGAGGGAATTGGAAGAAGAGATACTGTTTTTGTGCAAACTTGAGAAAATATTTCCGCTGTGGTTTTTCACATGCATGATGCACATGGTTATCCATTTACCATATGAAGCACGTGTGGGTGGACCTGTTCAATATCGGTGGATGTATCCATTCGAAAGGTAAGATGTCCCTAATTTGTAAACTATTCTCGTGTGATGGGATGGCTAAATATCACGATTTACATGTAGGGCTCTTCAAAGATGTTAAGAAACGGGTAAAAAACAAGGCTAGAGTGGAAGGATGCATTGTGGAGGCTTATATCGCTGGAAGAGATATCAAACTTTATATCGTTATATTTCTCAAGTGAAGTTCACTTCTAGAAATAAGCGCCACGATATGATGACGGTATGAAGTCAACACTTAATTGCACACTTAGCACTATGCAAGTCCCGTGATCGGAAACAAGGGAACAATGGCTCGTGATGTCGACACGAGAGGAGCATAAAGCAATAATGATTTACATATACACGAACACATTGGAAATGGATGATTTTGTTGAGTAAGTGCCTCTATTTTGCTAATTTACATATACACAAACACAAACACATGTATACTAATATATTTATTAATTTGTTTGATAGCCAATATGATAAAACGGTCTGGCCTGGTAGGGGACAACCATCTGCTACTGAACTAGATAGGTTAAGGAAAAATGGGGCCGGAGTTGGACATCCCAATTTCATTGACTGGTTCCGAAAATATGTAAGTGAACAACCTTCCATTGATTACGAAATAAATTAGATAGATTTATTTACTCCTTTTTCATATTTCCGCAAAGGCATGAAAACTCCAAGCGCCCATCGACTTAAAGCGATTTTTCGTATATGCCTGGATCCAGTGACATCGGTTAATGGATATGATATCAATGGATATAGATTCCGCTTCGCAAAGTATGAGCGCAAAAGGCAAATTTGACTATCATAACAAGTGGTGTCTATACTAGCTCTGGAGAGGGTAGTTCCAAGATCGAATACTACGGTATAATTGAAGATATCATCGAAGTGACATTCCCTGGTGATAAATATTTCAACTTAGTTTTATTCGATTGTCATTGTTTCAATCCAACAACCGGTGTGAGGCGCTCTCCAAATATTGGTTTGGTTGAGATCAAACATACATCAAAACATTCTGTCTTTTGAGCCATTTGTTCTACCTCATCAAGCTCTCAAGTATACTACACCAGACCCATGTAAGGTCCCTAAACGAGATATGTCGTGTCCCAAAACAAAACAAGTCAAGAAGATTGACTTTAAAGATTGGTGGGTGGTCTGTCATGTCGCAAAACGAGACATGTCACATTTCATTAATCAAGCTCCAACTAGTACGACGTCCACCGAAGTTCTTTCAGAGGAAGGGTTGGCGAGCACATTCGCCATCGATCTAGGAGATGAGTTGGATGTCGCTTATGTCTCGAATGAAGTGGATACAATATGCAATGAGAAAGATCTTACAATATTACGGAATGTTTGTATCGGTGTAGAAATAGAATCTCATTCAGATGAAGAGTGTGATTCTCGATGCCTTCACCGATTCTAGCTCTAATGCTAGTGAACCGATTATGATGAGGACAATGAATAGATGATATGGTACAATATTGATTTTAATTACATTATACTTATGTTTTTCATTACATTATTGATTTTATTGCATTTATGATCTGTTATTAACATTTCAACTAATGCGTGCATAAGTTGAAGAAAAATTTCTTGCAAAAACTAAAGCGATCTGAAGCTAGGGCATCCTCACTAGACAAAGCTACACAAGAAGAAGCACAAAGTTCAAAAGCAAGAGGAAGCACACGCCGAGGAAGAAATACAGCCGAGGATCGACTACAGAGGAAGAAGAAATTGAGCAGATGCAAATCTTGCAATCCGCAAGTCACGGGGCAAAGTTCAATCCCTCCACTTCCTCCCACGCTTGCAAGGAGGGAGGTGATAGTATCAGCAGGAAAAAGGTAAGTTTTGCTATATGTCATCATGTAATTAATTCTCACATCCATATAATCTTGCCATCTTGAATATGGTTCTAGGCAATGGAAATATATTTCATTTGCCGGAGGCCACGCAGACCAAACACCGTGGTTGCGTACTCTGCTGCGCTTATCACTATCCACAAAGTGTGCAAGATATGACATTGAGTCCTCCACTATCGAAAGCGCCTACAAAATGGAGACATTGGTATGTCACAGAAGCGGGTGATACAATGGCGATCGGATGAAGAAAGATTTCCGTAAGTTATTTGCAAATATGACATTGGTGGACTTGTTATGTTCTTTACTTGTTATGTTCATCAATGTATATGCTAATTAATGCGGTTGTATTGTGTTGTTCGTCAGGTGGAGTTTACTAAATTTCTATTGGATGTGTGATACGTGATTGGTTAACTAAGGACCTGCTAGAGATGATATCTTGCTGCAAATGTTTTACATCGCTTGTCGAGTGGATGTCCTATTTTCTAGAGAGGTCATGCCGAAATTTTGTGAACTAAGGACCTGCTATATGACATTGGTAGCCTTGTTATGTTCTTTACTTGTTATGTTCTTTATAACTCTATGGAATGCGTGCTCGGTACATATCCCGAAGGTGAAGATTGCAGAATGACACTAGGGCGAGATAGGAGGCAACTTTAGAGACGCTGCTTGCCAATACCATGTCGAAAGTGCCTAATGTACAACACTTTCGAGTAGCATTTGTGACCAAGTACTACAAAGATGTGTGTGAAGATGAAGACATTGACACAAGAGAGATCCATTGTTTCTCACTGCTGCTGAGTATAACCAAGTCTAACCTGCATGGATCGATGACGAGGCTTGGGGGCATCTCATTACACAATGGTGTGATCCAGCATGGCAGCGTGTTAGTGAAATGAAGCGGAATCTCCGTGCCACTTCAGGGGCAATGGTGAACCGAGGTGGATCTAGTTCTATTAGTCGAACCCAGCAGGAAATGGTAATAGAAAGTCTGTATTTTCAAACCAACGTTTCTAACACTCGGACTTAATACATTTTCCTTGTTTTTTTGCAGGAGAGGAGGTTTCGAAGACCTGTGACACCTTTAGAGGCTTATGCTGTTCATGGGGGGGTTTCGATGCAAGACATGGAAAACTTTATGGTTCCGAGATTCCACCTGTCACCAACCCACATGTCCAGATGAACTTGGTGCGTAGCACTAACACTAACACGTAGCTAATTTTGTTTTTCAGAATAGTTGTGGCATTTCAATGTTTTCATACCTTTCCAGGGGAGGTATCGAGATGCATACCAAGAAAGGCATGGGCCTGATGTTAATTGGTGCATGGGGATTTTGATGCACAATTGATGTACCGAATCTGGTGGGAAGCCTCATGGCCGTTATGCGCTTCTTGATGGTGCATTTGATGATAGGAATGTGCGCTTGACTTCTGCCCCATTTAGCACTTCAAGCAATTCTTCTTCTTCTACGAGGCAAAGCGATGAAGAGTTGAGACGTGAGCTTGCGAGCGTGCGGGATGAGAACTGAGATATGTGGAATGAGAACCGAGAGATGCGGAATGCTATGCATACGGGATTCACGGCCATGGCACAAATGGATCGGGTGTAAAAAGTAATTGACATTTGTGTTAAATTTGAGATGTTCATAGTAGTCAAATGGTAACATTCTTATTGGCAGGATTATGCTCTAGCAACCTCTTCAGGAAATCCACCTCCTCCACCGCCTGTATTGAACTTTAACTTCAATGCATTCTCGACACCTCAACATCAACCGAGACAAGAAGTATGTATATGACTCCATATTGGGTAGATATATGAAACTATGCATTATAGATACTAAATTGAAATTTCTGCTTAGGACACCCAAAACTCTCATCATGGTATTAACATTGGACAATCATCGAGGAATAGTCCAGGGGATGTCTTATCGGGTGATGATAATGTTGGGATTCCAAATCAGAATATAGACTAGTTTGCATCTCCCGGTGAGTAATCATATCTGATTTGGTTGATGACTTGCCATTTAAAAAATTTGCCCTACTTGATGTTATGTATGGATATATCTTGTAAAGTAATACGCTTAACTTATATGTCTTTTCTATAAATATGTAACCTTGTATTGAATGGAAATGATATAATATGTTTTATTCTTGAAATGTAATGTGCGGGAGATGAAGAAACAAGGGATGAAGCTAATTGATTCATCTAGCCCTCGAGGAGTGGTTTTGGATTTGGTATGGATGTGATATGTACAACTTTTATGCTTTGTGTATGTGGACTTCGTTTGTTGAACTTCGGACTTGTTGAATTTCGGACTTCGTTTGTGATCGTAAATTGTGGCTTGATAATGTGAATGTGAATTGTGGCTTGAAATGTGAATTGTGGATGTGAATTGTGAAATGTGAAATGTGGATGTGAATTGTGGCTTGATAATGTGGATGTGAATTGTTATTATTGAATTGTGAATTGTGGCTTGAAATATTACCTGAAATGTGTATGTGAATTGTCGATGTGATTGTTATTATTGAATTGTGAATTGATAATTTGAGTCGGTTGTTTTGGCCAACCTATCCCGAGAGTGCACTGGATAGACCTCACGCCACCTATCCCGAGAGTGCACTCGGGGTTAGGTGGCAACGGGCCATTTCGCCTGGGAGTGCCTCCCGCCCCCTGGTCTCACGATCCAAAATTTTCCCTGTCCGCCCCTGTCTCCGTCTCTGGGAGAAAATCCCGTCCCCATCCCCTGCTCGGGTATCGAGGTTCTGTCGGGACCCATCCTTGCGAAAATTTCACACAAGAGAAGAGTTTATAGCCATTTTAACTCTAAAATCATATCAATAGACAAGGAAAAAAAGAATGCATGCATTCATTGAAGATTATGTTGTCCCATTTATGTAAATATGAATATGATGGGCTAGAGAATATGTTTGCAATCTAATAACTAAATTGGACTAAACTAAATTTGGATCTAACGGATCCCCACGGGAAAAAAAAACTCCCGTCCCCATCCCCGCCATCCCCAACGGGGAATAATTTTCTGCTTCCATCCTCATGAGGACGATTTCTTCCCATACCGGTCCCCTAATAGAGAATTCCTCATGGGGATCGGGAACGGGTCCCCATTGCCATCCCTACTGGGTAGACCGCCCGCCACTTATCCCGAGAGTGCACTGGATAGACCGCAACACCCTATCTCGAGAGTGCACTCGGGATAGATGTTGACGGTCGTCATCTGGCCCGCCACGCAGCGGTCCTCAATCCTAGCGCTATCCCTAGAGTGCACTCGGTATATATTTTTTCCCCGAGAGTACACTCGGCATAGCCGATTTTTCCCGATAAAATAACACCGAGTGCAATACACCGTGTAGCCCACTGGATAGGGTATCCCGAGTGTTTTATTCTATCCCGAGTGTGGAAAACACTGGGAAAATATCCATCCTTGTAGTGAGACCCTGGTAGCAACTTCTACCAACCACTTAGAGATTATAGCCCTGTATGAAGCCTCACGTGAATGTGTTTGGCTGCGATGTGATTAGTCATATCCAGAAGTCATGTGGCCTTAACACCGTCGATACCCCCACAATTATATATGAAGATAATTTTGCTTGTGTTGCACAAATGCAATTGGGTTATGTAAAAAGCAATATCACGAAGCATATTGTTCTAGGTTATTCTATCCTCATTTAACCCGTAAGAGTGGTGAGATAAGGATCCTGCAAACTAAGTCATGTGAAAATCTTGCAGATTTATTCATCAAGTCCTTGCCTAAATCCATATTTCAAAGATATGTTAAAGGCATTGGAATGAAAAGACTTATAGAGATGCAAAGCTCAGGGGGAGGAAACCCTTGAACCATAACCCTTATTGCGTTCGTGAAGATCGTAATAGAACCTTGAAGGTTATAAGCTGTACTCTTTTCCCTTTGTGAGTTTTCCTGAAGTTTTCTCACATAAAGGTTTTTAATGAGGCAACTAGTGCAACATAGCATGCGAGTGCGATGTGCTCTTTTCTCCATCTCCTTTTTCCCATTGGGTTTTTGAGTGGAGTTTTTAATGAGACATATGCATTACGCGGTATTCGACCAAGGGGGAGTGTTATGAGATAAGGAAACCTAAACCAAATATGGTTAGGACTCTATCTCTTTATGGTGTGGTCGAATCCGAACTCTCTCTCACCGCTATATATATCGGGTGCCCCCTCATTGTAAACGATGGAATCAAAAAGCGAGAGAGAATTCCACCCTACATTGTGTGTCTATTGTTCTTGGTCTTGTGATTGCATCTACTATTGGTGATTGTTCGTAGGCGATCGACAACGCTTTTACAACAGCTTTTGACATGTGTACATGTTTCGCTAATGTAGCTTCCCTCGGGACTGACTCAGCAAAGGTCACTTAGCACAAAAATAAAAAAAATAACCGTGGCCCATATACCATACAAGCATAACTTCTTCCTCCTCCTCTCTCTCTCAATCCTCCCTGCCCCATCTCTTCTTCAAGACACTCTCCTAGATCCACGATCTCCTATCACAGCTGCTACTCCATGCACCACCTCCTCACCTTCCCTTGCTGAGGAGTCACCAAATCCGCTCCATCGTCACCATCAAACAGCACTACCGCCGCCATCAAACACCACCAGCGTACTCCACATCCATGAGCCATCCACCTCCTCATTGCCTGTTGTTGCTGGGCACAAGGATGGCGAGGGGCATGTCAAGGCAATGGCTTTGGGCAACTAGAACTACTCAATACACCCTCCTTCTCTCCCTCCCCAAAGCGTCTAGACCTAATACTAGATCTCTCTTGCACCTGACCTTCCACTGCTAACCATCTCTGATCTGCATCACCACTCACTACTATCAACGGTGTAATGGTCATCGACAAGGGTGGATTGAACGGCAGGGTAGTTGGTAGAAGCTACATTGCACGCGGGTGCTAGATTAAGGAAAGTGGCACTATGTTAAGGGCTAGGATCAAGGTTTTAAATCATGATTTTCACGGCTTCATGACAAGGTCCCAAAAAAGCTACAATAGCTATCGTGAAAGCTATCCTTTGTCGTTTTTTTCAGTATTTAAAGATTTTAAAAATTAAATATATATATAATATAAGTTACCTCCAAACAAATCATAAAAACATGGTACTTTAGAAGGTACTAATATTTTATAATAAGAATATATGTCAAATCCGAAACCAACAAACATACTGCTATCCAACGCTATACCATTGAAAGTTCAACCAACGGTATAGCAATGTTTCATACAATTTCAAGAAAACGTTTGGAAAGTTCCATGTTTTAGTCAATTTCGCTCTCTTCTAGAATATTATAAGCCAAAGTTTCAATAAGTTTCATATTTGGAACTCAAGTTTCACAAAAATTTCTAAAAGATTCCAATCCAAAGTTTCAACAAGTTTCAGATTTTGAACTATAGTTTCACCAAGTTTCAAAAAAAGTTTCATGGGGTTTCAAAACTAAAATTTGGAGTTTCATGAGGTTTCAGAAGAAAACCATTTAGTTTCAAAAGTTTCACAAGGTTCCAAACCGAAACTTCATGTTTTATGATGTTTCAAAAATTGAAACTTGTAGTTGATCAACAAGTTTCATGAAGCTTAAAAATTGAATTGAAGCACGAAATAAGTTTCATCACTTTTTTCAAAATTGAAACTTCAAGAATGAAACTTGTAGTTTCAAAAGTTCCATGAAGTTTGACAACTAATACTTGAAGTTTCTGAAATGAGTTTTAGTAGAATTCAAGCTTCAGAACATATTTCGAAAGGGGATTAGAAAATTTATGTAAATCTCAACAAAACCCAAGCAATTTCAAGGAGGTGAGCATACTGTCATGCTGCTATTGCTCACACACACGTCGCTTCTAGGCCTGCTCATGGTTATCACTGCTACATCCCTACTTACCGCCTGCTAAACATTGTCGATGCTTAGCTCATGCACACCACATCACCTACTCATGAGCACTGATGTTGCAAACCCTACCTGCACCATCAGCATATACTACTCTGGGGCATCCTCAGAAGGGATTACCTCTGAGACATGCTTGCACGCTGCTCACTGAGGACCCCGTTTTAGTGCCCCTCGGTCATGGCCACTCCCCAATCACCATCCATGGCGACGAGCTCTACTCTCTCTCCCAAGGTCACGAGCTCAATTGGGATGAAAGAGGCAAGAAATTTAGGATAGTGGTAGCAAGATTGTGGGGAGCGTGTAGATGTTGTGGAGGAAATGGCACAGTGATGCGGAATTCTGATTGATGCCACTTGATTTGATGTTGGTATCACTCGGTTTTAGGGTGTGTGGAGAGCTTGATTTTGGGGATAGGGAGAGAGCAAGGGAAAATGTAGAGGAAACAGGAATGCTCAATGTGGGCTTCATCTCATGATGATGACATAGTCAAAATCAAACAGTTGCTTGTTATCCCATCGTAAAGGCTATGGATGATCTACCGTTGTGTTGTTTTTCTACATACTAATATATGCCTAAAATAATATAAATGATAGCAGTCGGGACCCGAATATGCAAATCCGAACCCTCTGTGTATAGCACACTAGTCCAGGATCATACTAGTGCACATAGACTCAACATAGATGAATATCACAATCATACATAATGGAATCATAATAAAAGACTTTATATATTAATTATTAACCCATTGACAGACCTTATGGTCGACCTTACATGAATATGCCTTGTAAGGCTAACTGTAAATAACAAAATAAACTGTTGTGGAATGAAAATATAGATAAACCCCTCAGTATACCATAGGCAATTGATAAGGCTCACACCCCAAATGTTCGTCTCTTCTTGGTACTCCTCCAAAGCTGTTGTAGACTCTACCTCAGCTGGAGGTTTTATTGTTGGTAAGGGTGAGTATATAAAGTACTCAATAAGTTGTGCATAGAATGCAAGTCTATTGAACTACATGCTTGGCTTATTCCAAATAAATAGCTAATATCGTTGTTTTGCAGTAAAGCAGCATTTACAAATGAATACATAAATATATTGAAATGACAGTAAAACAAATAACATTAGTAATAACTTTCATGTATTTCCTTAAGAGTAAATTAGCTTGCAGCCCTAAATCATATTCCAACTAATTTACACACTGCCTTCCCATCCAAGTTTAATTTTACAAAATCTAACACTTGACTATAATTCTTAAGCATTACTCAATACCATGAGCACGGCTATTTGAATAGATTTTACACTCTACAGAGGTTATGCGTTTTACCTACATGACATGATTGTCTCTTGTTGCCAAAGCTATTAATACAGTTCCTTTAGCATGTCAGCTGAGAGATCCTGACAAAGCCTTTACAAAGCTCCATCTTAACTCAATACTACCCGCTAAGGTTTCAACACTGATAGGACTGGTTACCACACTTAGGACCCCCTCTTGTGCCATATGAGTTTACTTATATAGTCGGGACTCACACCACCACTGGTGGTAGTAAAACTAAGACATTGCAAACTAATCAATTAGGTTCGTCCTATTTCAGACATGTGGTTACACGTTTGACTCAGGTTAAATGCTTGCAAGATTAAGTTCTTAGGCTGACCAAGGTAAGACTTCCCAAAAACTCACAATAACTATTATTCATATCATCAACTTACATTCGTCAAAATAACAATGCGACCGCTCAATTGCCACATTGGCCCCCCATAATCCATAATTCTTGCCACTTGCCCTAGTCTAAATTATTTTACCACCCTAGTTGATTACCATATACGATCAACAGCATTCTGTGACAACACCTAACATACCTTTTCATAAATATATTCCATATTCCAGTAAACAAGATTAATTTTGTATTCTCAAAATGATATCAATAACTCATTGCATGGCTAAGCAAGCTAGCACATTCTAACCATCCTATGTTGGCAATTAATAGTAATCAACTCATAAACAACCATACTAGGGTGACAAATGAATCATAACATACAAATGACAAGGCTAACAAAAGTTCAATTAGGTTGAATAACTAGTCTTAATTTAATTGAAACAATTATACATTGAATTAGTATGAAATAGTTTAAAACAATATAACTTTTAAAACATGGGCTCAATGTGGTCAAATCACAAATTGCCTTGGGAAAACCCTTGTTCTTGGTTTGGACCTTGTTATCGAGTTGGCTCCACACTCACAAACACTTACGGCACTTCAATGTCTACACTTAAACAAATAAATAAAACAATAATTACTAAAAATAGAAAGCAAACTTAACTCTAAAAATAAATAAAATACATCATTAAATAGAGCTCGATTTTACAAACTTTTAGGAACTAGAATCACCTCAATCGGATCTCGTATGAGAGAGAACAGACTCATAAAATTTTGAAATAAAAGCAAAAGAATAAAAACTAATCACTCGAATTATTTTCCTACTGGAAATTCGGGTTTATGATGTCATGCTGACATCATGGCTATTTTTAGTTTTTGGTCAAATTATTTTTCTACGGAAAAATCTATTTATGACATCATGCTGACATCAATAGCATTAATCACTGAATTAAAATAAATCTAAAACTAATCCTATTAGCCTGACATGTGGGCCCGCGGTTTATAGACTTGGTCCACGGACTCATGTGCGCACATAGTGGACTCGATCCACGGGAGTTTTGACCAGTGACTAGGCTGACGCATGCACTGACATCACGCACATGATGTTACCACCGACGCGAGGCACGATGCGCAGCACAATAGAACACACGATACATGGCTTGATAGATCCTCTCTGATCCTGATTCGATGGCCATAGTTGTACGGGAATCGACGGCGACTACAGGACATGTGGCAGATGGACAAGGTCAAATGTGGCGCAATCATGGCTGTTCGCTCTAGATCTAATGGCTGGTGTCACAGCGAGGGACAATGACGATGGCTCACAGCGGTGACTTACCGGTATTGGAGAAGATGACCATGGGCGTGATGCTACATGGCTTCTCTAGTGACGAAACTTTATGGATCCGAAGCAGCTTGATGAGAAGATCCTAGATCTGGCCTCATTCACGGTGGAAATGGTTTAACAATAGAGAAATCTCAAAAAACCGATGGTGGCAGCTTCACTAACTCCAGCGAGCATTTCCCTCATGACGGCAATGGCTCGGAAGACGAGGGCTAGGGCAAAATGTGCGGCTTGGAACAGAGAACCTTGGATGGGGTCGAGCGCATTAAATAGTCCCTCGGTGTCCATGAAAAGCATAGAGATCGCAGAGAATCCGGTGGTGGCGATGGAGTCTAGCTCGGATCTGTGGCGATGACCTGGCTTCGATTCTATCCATCTACATGGCGGCGATCCAACGATTGACAACGCGACGGCTATGTACGATCTCCACCATTCAATCACTTAATCACTAACAAATATGGTTGTTGGATTATTGAAAAGGCGAGATGAGATCTTTTTCTAGGTTTCTCATAGTTCAAGTTTATAAGACGTGTATTATGGCCTTTTACTAATGTTGGATTTCAAAATGGATCCAATGTTTTGACCAATGGGTACCTACCTATGTAGGATAGCAGAGCTATCGCTAGCTACAAGCTATGTCAAATAGTAGAGCTATCGCTAGCTATAGTGCTTATAACTAATATAGCTGAACATTAGCCCGTAGCTTCAAATTTTGGGTCCAAAAAATCTATAATGCAGCTATAGAATAGCTATAACACTACAGGAACCCGATCTATTTACGTCGGCCAATTATATCTACGTTGGCCTAAAAAATGCCGACGTAAACATGGCGTTATTTACATCGGCCACATAAAATCGACGTAAATACATATATTTACGTCGGCTCAGCCGACGTAAACATCGAATCTCCCATTTACGTCAGCCAGACCGACGTAAATATGCCACGTGTCCTATTTACATCGGCCCAACCAACGTAAATAGAGGCTGACGACGCGCCCACAAAATTCAAAATTTGAGAGGGGTATTTACGTCGGCCTAGCCTCGTAAATAGGACGTGGTAGATATTTACGCTCGGCGGCGTAAACAACTCTTGTCCTATTTCGTCGGCCCACCGACGTAAATAATCTTAAGTATACTGATCCGGCTATTTGCCCTAATTTTGCACGATCGCTCCTTCTCTCACTTGGCGCTCGAGCTCCGCATTGTGCGTCGCGCCCGCGCTTGAGACCGCCACTCGGCCGCCCCACCGCCGCCACGCCGCTGCTCGGCGGAGCTCTTCTTCTCCCGCTGTTTCACGTCTGGTAACCATCAATCAATCGTTCTTGACCTTGTCGGCACATATGTTTTCATAATTTGCATATTGGATTAAACAACTCGATCGTAGAAATCTTTCTAAGTAGTTGGAGGTATCCCACTAGTAGCTATTAGCCTATTAGCACACAAGTTTAGGGGACATTAGTTAAAAGTTACAAATTTGATTAGTTCATGTGGTCTCTCTCGAGATTTGGTTGGTTTGGTATACAACCGGTTCTTGGCGGTAAGCTAGATGAATGGATGTAGCCAAGATGGTTCTCGATTGCGGTAGTAGCTATTAAGCTATCGGCCTTAGCTAGCCAATAGCCATTGTCTTCACCTACTTCAACAGATAGTTGATCGGCAATGGCATCTGATACTAAAATAGCAAGTTGCGCACGTGCATGGTAGTAATACTAGAAGGTTTATCTGAATTTTGAACTTGTTCGTATCTAGCTAGCTGTGTATTCACAAACCCTGCAAGATTGACGTATCTAGCTAGCTGTGTATTCACAAACCCCTACGAAGTAGTAATTCTGAATCTTCTTTGTCTGCTGAGTGGATGTCCATCTTTTAAGGGAGATGCTGCCAAAATTTTTAGTTAGACTCGGCAACTTACTAGTATGTTAGCTTGCATTGCTAAAATTTTCTAGTGTCTTGAATTGGTTCACTACAAGAATTCGATCTATTTACGTCGGCCAAATATATTTACATCGGTAAAACAACCGGCGTAAACCGCCCGCCGCTCACCGCTCGCCTCACCTCGCTCCTGTGCCGCGCCGCCTGCCCACCACCTCCCGTCACCGCAGGAGTCATCATTGTCAGACGACCGCCTCCCTTCGCCATGCCGGACGTCAACCGCCTTCCGCCCTCATGGGACGCATTAAGTAAGTATATAGGGCGCCTTATGGGATGCAATTATGTCAATGCTGTTAGAAGCTTAAAGTATTGATGTGTTGTCACCTAGGATATTGATGTGATATGTTGTCACCTAGTAAGTATCCATTTTCGTGTTGATGTGTTGCCACCTAGGATATTGTCTGCAATGTTTGTTTCAAGTTGTCACATTGAATGAATGATGTGTATGTTGATTTTTATAAGTTGTAGATGGGTTTTCAATTCTATATTAGTAAAGCATGAGCTTGTTTTTAATTTCTCTTAGGTCATTCACTTGATACCTAAGGATTCTTTGGTGTACAATACGGATGTATATTTAACAGAGGACTAGACATGATTCTTGTTAGTTTAGGTGACAATATTATTGCAATGGGCGCTCAAATTTAGAGAAACTTGAATTCATGAAACATCACTCAGTTGGTAACTCTACTGTAAATTCTTAGATGGAACACTAGGAAAAAATCTTATCGTCGAGTATGATGTCTGTTCTAGAATTTTGTTGCTAGTGTACATTGATTTATGTAATTAATTTACGTTAGTTTATTAAATTATGGTAGTTTCTTTACTAATTTAAATTAAGGTAGTTTATTGCCCAATTTAAAATTAGGTAGTTTAACCAATTCTCACATATTGTTTTTGCATTCAATAGTCCAAAAGATGGCAGGGGACCGTGGGTGGATGTATGATGGCTGGGATAGATCTATTGATGAGGACATCTCCACAACGGATACAATCAGCTCTAACTCCACTCACCAGGAGGAACCAACACTTCAAGGACCACTCACTCGAGCCCGTGCGCGTCAACTAAATTATCAGGTGAAGGCGTTCCTAAGTATTCCAATTAATGATACAATGAATGGGATGCTACTTAATTTGTGTGATGATGTGATTGTTCTTAGGAACCATGGGGAAGACCCACAACACACATGGGAGTTCGTGTCCAGAGGGAAGAGCAAATTGGAATCAGTTTCGGACTCCCAGAGATGGTCAACTTCAAACGGCCATAACTTTTGATCCAGGAGGCTTCTGGTGGTCTATGAGTACAAGAACGAAAGCTCTGGTCGTCCTCTTTCAAACCGATCCAATATCACCTCCAAATTCCTTCCGAGTCGACGGGAATCTGCAAAACAATTCGGACCACTTTTTCCAGTCCGAGTCTAATTGGGCTTTAGTCCTTTATTCCGAGTTGTAATCTGTAGGCCCATGTTAAGGCCTAGTGCTGCATGCCTTTGGACTATAAATAGCCAGCCGCCACCATAATTAGGGTTTGGGTTTTGTTTGTTTTAGTTAGCCATTGCTACTGCTTGTACTTTCATGGCGTCTTGACTAGGCCTGATCTACTTGTTCATCGTAACCCCAATTTCGAGTGTTTTTATTTGAAACAGGATCTACATTCATATTCCCAATTGAGTTGCTTGTTATCTCTTGTTCTTCTGGTTCTTCGATTGCTTGCAAGAACAAAGACCTTCATGGTCGGAGTTAGTCGCGCTTCAGCGGGATCAATAACCTTCAGGGGTGGTGTCTGGGTTGTTAAGGCGCAAGCGTCGGGTTCGTTGTAGTTGGGCGCCAACTTCATCCTCCACCAAATCGGCGCTACCTTTTCTCATCGAAGATCGAGACACCTAGTCCACATCGGTGGTATCGAGCTCAAGGTTGTTCGGTGAGAGATCTCCTTTTCGTTGTTTTTCTTATACCTCTGATCCGAAAAATACGTAAAGAAATACATCTATAGGCGAGTTGTCACCCTTAATCCAAGACTCTTTGTGCCTTGCTTTTCTTGCTTAGTTCTCCGCTTGTTGAATTCACGGTTGCCGTCGAGTTGAGTTCTTTGGTCTTTAGTTTCTACCCTTAGAGTTTGAGTTCGAGTCACGTTTTGATCACAGTTGCGTTCGTAATTGAGTCAGAGTCCTTAGTAGATATCAAATTCCAAAAAAAAAGTGTGGTGGTAAGTGTTGTTTGGGGTCCTTTTGAGTCTGTTTGTCAGTTTTTAGGGCTCCCACGAAAAAAAATAAAAAGAAAAGAAAAGAGAGGAGCCCTAGCTGTTTGCTTTGCGTTGAGGACGTTTCTGTGGCATCGTTGGTGATTAGGCTCGCGTCTCTAGTGTGGTTGAGGCTAGGACCAGCACCATACTGTCGTGGAACGTTTATTCAACTTGTTGTGACTATTGTGGTATGAGCTATCCTTTGATACAATTGCCAGCCACTGTAACATTCCAATTTTTGGCTTTGCAATTATTTAATATTGTTTATTTGCAACTTATGATTTTTTTTTTGATTTTTCTGAATTTAATTGGATTTTCTGGGATTTATTTGGATTATTCTAAGAGTATATTGCCTCCTGTCGAAAACTAATTGCAAACAGATAAATTTAAAATAAAGTTTTTCTAGAAATATTTTATCTAAGTCCAGACTATACTAAAAATATTTCTGAGATTTTTCTGGAAATTTTACTGGTATTTTGTTGCCTTAAGCAAATTCAAATATTTTATCTAAATTATTTTAAAACCGGGCCGTGGTTGAGTACTGTTCTCTCGCGGTTGTGTATTATTATCTGGTCGCTAAGCCCATGACGGTAGAACTCTCGAGATCACCATCGCGCTGGCGAGATGGATTCCGAAGGACGATGCGATCGAACATGTTGGGCGACTCTCGGCTGTCGATCAATGGAAGGACGGCATTGCGTGACCGAGTCAACCTCTTGCAATGGCGCCAAAAAAAAAAGAAACCGGCGAAGGATTTCCTCCGTTTCT
The DNA here is from genome assembly GCA_036346375.1 of Guadua angustifolia. Taxonomy (NCBI): domain Eukaryota; kingdom Viridiplantae; phylum Streptophyta; class Magnoliopsida; order Poales; family Poaceae; genus Guadua; species Guadua angustifolia. The sequence continues at coordinate 31,605 of JAYEVE010001403.1, forward strand.
CCGGCGCGTGGCGATTGGAATCGCTGAGCTGGCGCCTAAGCAGCGATGGTTCGGGACTCCTTCCAGTGGAGAAGCAGTGCGTGGCTGATTCAAACTCCAGCGCCGAAGCAGTCACGGATTCCGTTTTGGGCGGGAAAGTAGGACGCGTGTGTCGTTGGAAAGAAATCGCGTGCGTGGCGTTTGGCCGCTGGATTGGCCGCAAGTCACCCATTCGGTTGTTGTCTCCGTCCCGTCTACGAGCCGGACTCGGCCTCCCTTGCCAAAAGCACCACACGGAAACTTTCCCGAGCCGGGATCGATCCAACCTGGGTGTGCTATAAAATGAAGGCCCCGGCTGCGCTATAATCATCGATCAAAGCTTAGGGCTGTGAGTCAAGAAGAACTGCCGCTCGTTTGGATCTCGCGCCAGGAGCCGAGTTTGTCGCCAGAGGGAGCTAGCGGCAGAAGAGAAATCGTGAGCCGAATTGTCGCCGAGAAGTCGTCCGAGTTCTCGCAAGGAACAGCAGGAGTCGCCAGGAGATTTCTGAGCGCGCGCTGCCGAGTTGTCGCCAAGGTCGTCGTCTTCATCTCCGGTGGATTCAAGTCACCGTCGTTTCATCGCCGATCGGGAGCTTCGTCAGCTATTGGATCATAATCGAGCGCACGGAATTCGTCCACGTCATTGCGGAATCGGTAAGCGTCTCCGATTAAATATCAGCCGTTGGATTTAAGTCGGATGGTTGATATTAGACCACGTAGTAGATTTACCCGTAACCGTTAGATTGAGTTCATCAGTCTAGATTTCGCCACGTTTTGTCCGTGCAAGCCGGGGTGGGAAAATTAGGATTTTCTTTATAAAAATAATTCGAAAAGATTTAGAATTTCTAATTCCAGAGTTTAGTTTATTTTCACAAAATCTCAATGTTATAACTTTTGCATATGAACTCTGATTTGGGTGATTCAAACTCCTAAAAATTTATAAACTCAAGATATATCTAATGGGGGTTTTTATTTAAATTTTTGAGTTCATTTGCTATTTGTTCTTGGTGTTTATTTGCTATTTGGTTTTGGTTCTTATTTGCTTTCTCCCACGATTCAGCGTGAGGCGTTGAGTTGAGCGAGGTGTCGGAAGAAGGATTATTATTTCAAGAGCAATTTTCGGAGCAATACCAGGAGCTTAAGCAAGGCAAGTTGTGCTTTGATCATGTTGCACCCATAAACTAGATTGCATGCTATTTTGATTTACCTTATCACTTGTTATTTTATGTGTATAAATGATTTCAACATAAGTTTGGGATTAGCTATCGTACCCTTTGAATTACACCCTACCTTGCTAGTTGTATGCCATGATCCACTTGTCACCCTAGGTTGGTTCACTATAGTTGGTTAATAATGAAATCAACATGGATGGTTAGATCGGATTAGAATGCTTAGCCATGCCACGTCACCACATGTACATGGAATGTTGATTATTAAATTTGACTAATGGAATATGGAATAATTATGTTAACTTGTGTGTCATGTGTGGTCACACGATGAGATTGAGTTGTTGTGGCAAGGGATGTCACATAGCGATATTGAGTTGTTGATGGCACGTGGTGCTTGGTAATCAAGCTGGGGTGGTTATGATTTTGGGTCTGAGCAAGTGGCAAGGCGGAGATGCGAGGTGGGCCCGATGGGCAGAGGGTATGTGTATGTCTTGCTTTGATCAAACCATAAGGACACCTTGCGAGCCTTTGACCTGAGTCAACCATGCAACCACATGTCTGTTATGGGGCAGCCTAGCTGACTAATTTGCAAAGTCTTAGCTTTAGTACTATCGTGGTGGAGTGAGACCCGGGTAGTGGTAACCAGTCCTCGCTCGGGGTGGCTCACATGGCGCAAGAGGGGGGCCCTGGATGTGGTAACCAGTCCCACCAGTGTTGAAACCTTAGCGGGTAGTACTGGGTTAAGATGATGCATTGTAAAGGCTTTGTCATGATTCTCTGCCGGCATACCAAAGGAAGTGTGCTAATGGCCAGGCACAAAAGAGATTATCATGTCGTGTGGGTAAAGTGCATAACCTCTGCAGAGTGTACAAACTATTCGGATAGCCGTGCTCACGGTATTGAGCAATGCTCGGGATTACAGATCAAGGGTTTAGATTTCTTTTTGAAAACTTGGGATGGATGGCGGGATGCCATGGAAAGTTGAATCTTGACTTAGGATGAGAAAACTTGGTTTACTTGAGAAATCTGAATCTATCTATTATCATTATTTGTTTTCTTGTCATTTCAATCTATATATTGTATTTGTTTTAAATCTTTTAGTTGCAAATGAACCACTTAGCCATTTCTTTGGAATAAGCCTTGCATATAGTTATGTTAGAAATGCATTCTGTGCACAACTTGTTGAGTACGTGTTGGTGTACTCACCCTTGCTTAAACAAACCAACCACAGTGGAGGAATCATTGAAGAAGGATCTTCAGGAGGACGCGAGTCGCTAGGCCAATCCTTGTCAGTCACCTGTGGTGTGCTGATGGGACATCTACGTTTTCTACTACTTTCCGCTGCAATTGTTCCATTTGATCTTACTATTGCCTTGTGAGGCTGAATAATGTAAGTGGTCATAAGATCATACACTAGTTATATTAAATAAATTATGTTTCATTGTTCTTATCGTTGTGTATGATTTGATGCCTACTGATGTTAAGCTGTGTGCACTAGCATTTGATCCTAGGACTAGTGCGGTAAAACACAGTGGATTCGAATTGGTGAATTCGGGTCCTTACAGCCACCTATAGCTCCACAGAAAAACTACAACTTACCAGGCTCTTGCGTTGGGCACCTGTACACCACTCCTCCAGGAGATTTTTGACTCGCGGTCGCCGCCACCTCCTGCTGAGGCTTGGTAAGAACTAGTAAGAGCTTGGTGATACAAGTTGAGAGTTGAGAGACAGTGCCTTTCCTACAATTGTTTGTTTCTTTTGCTTTCTAACCATGTCAGGAACAGCGAGCAATGATGGATGACATTCCCCGCTCTAGGGAATCATTCAACATTTCGGCGCCAAGTCAAGCTGCATCTGAGAGGGCCTTGATGGTGATGTGCAGTGGTAAATGGCGGGTGGGACAGTGGAGAGGGCTCAAATTGACACCAACACTAGGTGACAAATTTGGAGGTTTCGTTGGCACCATCAATGCCAACCTGACGGAGGTATTCGGCGCCTTGAGGACATGGGTCGAGTACCTCCTGCGGCACGAGGTAATGGAGTGTTGGGCAGCGAGGTGGGCGAGAACGTCGACAACTTCTGCTTGCTGATTCGAGCTTGAAGAAGACCCGCAGCAGCGTCAACTTCACCTAGAACGGCATGGGATGGGTCCTTGCGCCCCTAGCATGAGTGCGTGACTATGATGATTCTCTTGGTAAAGTTAAGTTCACCATGCCTCCTTTTGATGGTAAATATGATCTGATGCATACCTCACATGGGAATTAGCTGTCGAACAAAAGTTTGCATGTCATGAGTATCACGAAAACAAAAGAGTTCGAGTTGCCATTAGTGAGTTCACCGATTTTGCCTCTGTTTGGTGGAGTGGGTTTCGACGTAAGAATCGATCTTTGCACAAAACTGGCTGATTTGAAAAGAATCATGAGAGCTAGATTTGTTCCCTCTTATTACCGGCGTGATCTGTTAAATAAGCTTCTTTGCTTAGGCAAGATGGTAAGAGTGTAGAGGAATACTATCGGGAATTACAAATGGGCATGTTCTGTTGTGGTATAGAGAGTCTGAGGAGGCTGCTATGGCTAGATTTATGGGTGGGTGAGCTGTGAGATTTATGACATTCTTAGCTACAAGGAATATAATTCAATCACTCGCTTGTTTCATCTTGCTTGCCATCTTTGAAAAGAAGTGCAGAACAGCATAAATGGTCTAGCATGAGAACTCATGTTTCTGCGGTCGTGCTAACACTTGGTCAACACGAGCTACATCTACAACCACAAGGCAACCGACTGCACCGTCCTCCAACAACAACAAGAATCGACCTCCATCTGCTGCACCGACTTCCAAGGCTTTGGAGGTAACAAAAACTGCTGCACCAGAGACCGCCAAGAGCTCTACCGGTTGCTTCAAGCTGGGAGGACGAGGATGTGCAATGCCATCAATGCAAGGGTATGGTCACTGAGAGTCAATGTCCGAACAAGCGTGTCTTGATTGTGCGAGACAATGGTGAGTTTTCTTGACTAGTGATTTGGATGAAGAAACATATGCTATGCTTGCGGTGACCATGCGAGGGCGAAGATGACCATGACCACGAAGACCACATTGAGGCCAACCATGCTGACCATTATGAGAGCCTCATTATGCATTGCGTGCATTGAGTGTTCAGATTGGAAGACCGACCAAAATCAACGCCACAACCTGTTCCAAACCAAGTGTGTCGTCAAGGAAGCGAGCATGTCGTGTGATCATTGGCGGAGGAAGTTGCAACAACCTCGCAAGTTTGGACATGGTGGAGAAGCTTTCGTTGGAGACAAGACCACATCTGACCCTACTATGTTCAATGGTTCAACAACATTGGTAAGGTTAAGGTTACACACTTGGTGAGAGTACAATTTGCTATTGGTTCCTATCATGATTTTTTTGAATGTGATGTCGTACCTATGCAAGCATGTTCTATATTGTTTGGTAGACCTTGGCAATATGATAAAAGTTCCGTGCATGATGGTAGAACCAATCAGTATTCTTTTGTGCATAAGGGAAAGAAGATTGTATTGCATCCTATGACCCCTGATTCCATTCTTAAAGAGGATATTGCTAGAGCTAGTAAGCAAAAGATTGATGAAAATGCCAAAAAGAAAAGTTCTAGTTCTACTTGTGAAAACAAAAATGAGATTAAGTTGAAAGGTGCATGCTTTTTCACTACCAAATTTGATGTGAAGGAACTGGATGTTGCTGAATCTGTTTGCTATGCCTTGGTGTGCAAGGATGCCTTGTTCTCATTTGAGGAGATACTTGCTGTTTTGCCTCCTGCTGTGACTAACTTTTGCAGGAGTATGTTGATGTTTTTCCCAAGGACGTTCCTCCAGGCTTGCCACCAATTCGAGGGATTGAACATCAGATTGACCTCATTCCTGGAGCATCGTTGCCCAATCGAGCGCCATATAGGACTAATCCGGAAGAAACTAAGGAGATACAACGCCAAGTGCAAGAACTGCTTGACAAAGGGTACGTGCGTGAATCTCTTAGTCCTTGTGTTGTTCCAGTCCTTTTAGTTCCTAAGAAGGATGGATCATGGCGCATGTGTGTGGATTGTAGAGCAATCAATAACATTACCATTAGATATCGTCATCCTATTCCTAAGTTAGATGATATGCTTGATGAATTAAGTGGCTCTACTGTGTTCTCTAAGGTTGATTTGCGTAGTGGTTACCACCAAATCCGCATGAAATTAGGAGATGAATGGAAAACAGCTTTCAAAACTAAATTCGGTCTATATGAGTGGTTAGTGATGCCTTTTGGATTGACTAACGCACCTAGCACCTTCATGAGACTAATGAATGAAGTTTTGCGTGCTTTCATTGGTAGATTTGTGGTAGTATACTTTGATGATATCTTGATCTATAGCAAATCATTAGAAGAACATCTTGCTCATTTGCGTGCTATTTTTGATGCCTTACGAGATGCACAATTATTTGGTAACCTTGAGAAGTGCACATTTTGCACCGATCGAGTTGCTTTTCTTGGCTATGTTGTTACTCCACAGGGAATCGAAGTTGATCAAGCAAAGGTGGAGGCAATTTAGAGTTGGCCGACTCCTAAAATGGTCACACAGGTGCGGAGTTTCCTTGGACTTGCAGGATTCTATAAATCGCTTTGTGAAAGATTTGATACAATTCTTTGCATTGAATGAGTTGTCCAAGAAAGGCGTGATTTTCCAATGGGGCAAGCCACATGAAGATGCCTTTAACCTATTGAAGGAGAAGTCGACTCATGCACCTGCGCTCCAACTTCGGACTTTGGTAAGACTTTTGAACTAGAGTGTGATGCTAGTGGCATTGGGATTGGAGGCATGCTGATCCAAGAAGGTAAGCCAGTTGCGTATTTCAGTGAGAAATTATCTTGGCCTCGTTTGAACTATTCAACTTATGATAAGGAATTATATGCACTAGTTCGGACATTAGAGACTTGGCAACATTATTTGTGGCCCAAAGAGTTTGTTATACATTCTGATCATGAATCCTTGAAACACATTCGTAGCCAAAATAAGTTGAACCGTAGGCATGCAACATGGGTAGAATTTATTGAATCTTTTCCTTATGTCATCAAACACAAAAAGGGAAAGGATAATGTCATTGCTGATGCTTTATCTTGACGCTATACCATGCTTTCACAACTAGACTCTAAAATCTTTAGCTTGGAAACGATTAAAGAGCAATATGCGCTTGATGCTGACTTTAAAGATGTTTTGCTAAATTGTAAGGAAGGAAGAGTTTGGAATAAGTTCATTGTTGATGATGGGTTTGTGTTTCGTTCTAACAAGCTATGCATTCAATTTGGATCTGCTTAGTTTGTTGTTACTTGAGGAAGCACATGGAGGAGGGTGATGGGCCACTTTGGTGTGAAGAAGACAGAGGATGTGTTGGCCAACCATTTTTATTGGCCAAAGATGAGGCTTGATGTGGGCGCTATGTCTCTCTGTTCTACTTGCAATAAAGCTAAGTCTGATTGAACCCACATGGTTTATATATGCCTCTTCCTGTTCCTAGTGTTCCATCGGAGGATATTTCAATGGACTTTGTTTTAGGCCTACCTAGGAAAAAGAGGGAGGATAGCACATTTGTTGTCGTGGATAGGTTTTCTAAGATGGCACATTTTATACCTTGTCATAAGAGCGATGATGCTACAAATATTGCTGATTTGTTTTCAGGGAGATAGTTAAACTTACATGGAGTGCCTTCCACAATTGTGTCGGATCGGGATGCAAAATTTTTGAGTCATTTTGGCGGGACCTTTGGAAGAAGCGGGTACCAAGCTCTTGTTTTCTACTACATGTCACCCTCAAAGCGATGGCGGTGAAGTCATCAACGAGCGTTGTCTACAATGTTGAGAGCCATTTTGAAGAAAAATTTGAAGATGTGGGAAGAGTGCCTACCTCATGTGGGTTTGCCTACAACCGCTCATTGCATTCTACTACCAAGATGACTCCTTTTCAGGTGGTATATGGTTTCAATCCTCGTGCACCTATTGATATTTTACCTTTACCATGTTCTGAAAAAGTAAACTTAGATGCTGCTAAACGAGCTGATTTTGTGCTGAAATTACATGAGACTACTAAAGAAAACATTGAGCGCATGAATGCTAAATATAGAGCTGCTGGTAGTCAAGGTAGGAAGGAATTAACTCTTGAACCTGGAGATCTTGTTTGGTTACACTTGAGAAAGGATAGGTTTCCTGATTTGCGAAAGTCCAAATTGATGCCTAGAGCTGATGGTCCTTTTAAAGTGATTGCTAAGATAAATGATAATGCATACAAGCTTGATTTGCCTGCAGACTACGGTGTAAGCAATTCTTTCAACGTTGCTGATTTGAAGCCGTACATGGGTGATGAAGATGAGCTAGAGTCGAGGATGACTCCATTTCAAGAGGAGGAGGATGATAAGGACATCTCCACAACGGATACAACCAGCTCTAACTCCACTCACCAGGAGGAACCACCACTTCAAGGACCACTCACTCGAGCCCGTGCGCGTCAACTAAATTATCAGGTGAAGGCGTTCCTAAGTATTCCAATTAATGATACAATGAATGGGATGCTACTTAATTTGTGTGATGATGTGATTGTTCTTAGGAACCATGGGGAAGACCCACAACACACATGGGAGTTTGCGTCCAGAGGGAAGAGCAAATTGGAATCAGTTTCGGACTCCCAGAGATGGTCAACTTCAAACGGCCATAACTTTTGATCCAGGAGGCTTCTGGTGGTCTATGAGTACAAGAATGAAAGCTCTGGTCGTCCTCTTTCAAACTGATCTGATATCACCTCCAAATTCCTTCCGAGTCGACGGGAATCTGCAAAACAATTCGGACCACTTTTTCTAGTCCAAGTCTAATTGGGCTTTAGTCCTTTATTCCGAGTTGTAATCCGTAGGCCCATGTTAAGGCCTAGTGCTGCATGCCTTTGGACTCTAAATAGCCAGCAACCACCATTATTAGGGTTTGGGTTTTGTTTGTTTCAGTTAGCCATTGCTACTGCTTGTACTCGCGCGTGCCGACTAGGCCGCCCGTCTACTTGTTCATCGGAACCCCAATTTCAAGTGTTTTTATTTCAGAACAGATCTACATTCATATTATGGCGGGTTGCTTGTTATCTCTTGTTCTTGCTGGTTCTTCGATTGCTTGCAGGAACAAAGACCTTCGTGGTCAGGTTGGTCGCGCTTCCCGCGGGATCAATAACCTTCAGGGGGGTGGTGTACCGGTCGCTAAGGCGCAACGTCGGGTTCGTTGTAGTCGGGCCGCCAACTTCATCCTCCACCAAATCGATGCTACCTTTTCTCATCGAAAGATCGGGACGCCTAGTCCACATCATCTATGAATCACATGCAAGATTGGAAAGTAAACACACAGGCTTTTCTGGATCGGGTTTTCTCCCCAACTCCTCCTGGTGGGTTAGCAAAGTGTCCTTGTGCTAAGTATTGTCTTTTCTCTCGAGAGACGAAGACAGTGATGGCTGGCCACCTGTGCAAATTTTAGTTATGTATTTTAGCATTCATGCTTTACTTTTAGTTATATGTCGATGATTGTATGCATGCTTTAATTTTAGTTATACATTCATGCCAATTACATTTGTTTGGTTATATGCTTTAATTTTAGTTATGTATACATGCTTTAATTTTAGATATATGTTGATGATTGTATTCATGCCAATTACATTTGTTTGGTAGGAATATATGGCAATGATTCGGAAGACCATGAATCTTCCCCGTTCCAACCTCCACCCTTCTTTACCCATAATCTCCCAACATGGTATCATCGAACAATTTAAATTTGTTTTAACGTAATCTAGCTATCTCTAACATATGTTCGTTGATATAGGGTTCGTGACCGCACACCGGATGCACATGTTGGAGGCACGGCGCTTCTTCTTCGAGGACTACTGTCGGTTGGCGACTTCTTAAACTCGGGAGGCGACGCCGGTAGTGGCCATCATTTTGAAGATACTCGCCAAATTGATGTTTGTATGAACAATGAGTAGTATGGTTGAACTGTGTCATATGTCATGTTTGCAAATTGAACTTTCTATGTGTTATATGCAAATGGACGGATTGATATTGGTTTATATGAATGCATGGTTGAATGGCTTGATATTTTTGCTATCCTGAATGATATGAATGGATTGATATTTTTGCTCTACTGAATTGATATTTCTGCTGCCCAAATCGGTGGCGGATCGATATTTGGTCGTCTAGTCTCGATATTCGTCGGCGGTGGCCGATGTAAATACCTTCTAATATTCGTCGGCCAAATACGGCGGCGTAAATACTAGCACCACTCGACCGGCAATGAAACTTACAGTATTTACGTCGGTCAAAGCCTGGCCGACGTAAATACGATGACGTGGACATTATTTACGTCGGCCTGAGGCCGACATAAATAAGTGCCACGTCAGCTCTACTCAAGCCGGACGTGGACTACTATTCCTATTTGCATCGGCCTAGAGGCAGACGTAAATAAACCTTATTTACGTTGGCACCAACGTAAATACGGGCTATTTACATCACTCGGTTTACGTCGTCCTATTTACGTCGGCATGAAGCGTAAATAGATATTCGTCGGTTTTGACCTATTACGTCGACTTCGCCGGCGTAAATAAATCGATTCTATAGTGTAACTAGCTATTTAGAACAATGGCTAGGATGGCGATTGGAGTAGCCACCTAGGGGTAAGTTGAGTCGGTGCTTAGGCTAGCTATGGTGCTTAGTGGAGAGGATGAACAGAGAGAGAGATGGGGAGGATGAGAGAGAGAGGAAGAAGTATATAAGGAAGAAGGTGGTTTTCAAGTATGATATGTGGGTCCATCAACTTTTGTATTTTTCTAATTAATTAAGATGTATGTATTAAATAAAATTGACAATCACCGGATATTAATCTCAATGCCAATCACCCAAAGATTGAGAATACTCCAAGAACAATCTGAGAATAGGTGAACACAAGATATAGGAGATCCAAACTCTTTTCTTAATGATTGATTTCTCTTATACAATGGGGGCTACATATATAGCCTAAGCCCCTCAAAGGCAGTTTTGGGATTTGCCCACAAAACCCTAGAGGTTAGTTATATCTTAACACTCCCCTTGGGTAAATACCGCGTCATGCATATGCCTCATCAAAAACTCCTCCAAAAAATCGAGTGGGAAAAAAGAGATAGAGAAAAAGTACACCGCATCTGCATATTGTGTCACAATTGTTGCTTTATTAAAAAACCTTCATATGAGAAAACTTCAGGAAAACTCACATGGGAAAACGAGTGCAATCTGTAATCTTCTAGATTAGGGTAACATCTTTAGGATCATACTAAGGGTTACGGTTCAGAAATTTACTCCCTCTAAACTCTGCATTTCTCTAAGTTGTCTCATTCCAATGCCACGAACACATATTTAGAAACTGGATATTAGTAAAGACTTAGTGAATAAATTAGCTAGATTTTCACATGATCTTATAGAGTTCATGAGGATAGAAAAGTTTGGGGGCAATATGCATCATGGTATTGGTCTTAACATAACCCATTTGCATTTGTGCAACACAAGCAACATTATCATCATTGATAACTGTGGGGGTCTCAACGGCATTAATGCCACAAGACATTTGGATATTCATAATCACATATTTTAGCAAAACACATTTACATGAGGCTTCATATAGTGCTATAATATCTAAGTCGTTAGTAGAGGTAGTGATGTGACTTTGGGTCCCGATCTTTCGATGAGAGTGATAACTTCGATTTGGTAGGAACTGACTTTGATGATCCGACTACAACGTACGATGACGATGCGCCTTAGCAATCGCTAAACCAACTCTAGAGTGTTATTGATCTTGCCGTTGGCACGATCAACCTGAACACGATCTTCAATTCCTGCAAGCAACCGAAAAACAAGCAAAAATAATGGTAAAAGCAATCTGAAATTGTGAATATGAATTGAAGTATTCAATCTGAAAACAAGAGATAGGTGGGGTTCCGTAGATAGTAATTCGAGCGGTTTAGCCAACACGCGCGATTACCACATGAAGTAGCAAAGCTGATGAGGACACGACTTCTTCAGTTCCAACCACATCACCTGCTGCTACCACACCCCCGGACATGATACAAGGACCGATGACTCGATCTCGTGCACGTAAACTGAACTACGTGCTCCTTCTAAGGAATGAAGGTCCAGAAGATGGCAACAAATAAAAGGGGTGCTGCGCCACCCATCTTTTGGGCTGAGCCCATGTAATAAGATTTCACACATATTATGGAAGGATAGGAGGAGATTTCGCCCCTTCCATAGTGTTGGCCGAAATAGCCTCCCCCTCCATCTACTTAGTCAGGTTCGAGTTCCTTTCGTAGGTGGGTTTTTCTTTGTGTTAAGTTTAGCCATTGCGCAAACTCTATCCTTCAGATGTGTCAGATGACCACCTGCAAGGCAGCCTTTGAGAACCCCACTATTGAGTTGAATCAGTTTGTTTTGTCAATTCCTTGTTGCTTACATCTTATTCTTGCTAGTTCTTCGATTGCTCGCAGGAATTGAACCTCGTGTTCAGGTTGATCGTGCTTTCCAGCAAGGTCAATAACCTTCGGAGTTGGTTCAACGATTGCTAAGGCACACACGACCTGTTCGTTTGTAGTCGGATCGCGAGAGTCACCTCCACCACAATCGAAAGTTACCTTCTCACCGAAAGATCGGGCACTCCGGCTCTATCAAGTGGTATCAGAGCTAGGTCCCAAAATAAGAGGGTGGGAATAATAGTAGCACCTTGCTTATGGAGGGGAGAGAATACCACCTTAAAAGGGAGAGCAACCCTTCCCCCCCATCAGGCTAGTCTTTTGGGGGGCACATGGGACTCTTATGGCCTAGCTATGGCAGCCAAGGTGTGTATTCCCTCGTTGGGCCAAGGCCCACGCCCTGGCTAGTTAGGCGATCCGCTCGCGAGGCGATCGCACGTCGTCATCGGTTTGGGCGCGAAGGGCATGTTCGACCCGGAGGATGCATCGATTAGTATCAGCTAACCTCATCCGTTGTCCAAAACAATCTGTGCCTTGCATCTTTCTTGACAGTATTTTGCATTGTTGAATTTTCGGTTGCATTGTCGTGTTGAGTTGTTGGTCTTAGTTCAGATTGGTGTTCAGTTCGATCTGGTCCTCCTGACCCACGCCTTAACTCCTGCGGAGTTCCTTATCTTGTTGCTGTCGCCATTGCTGCAACTTCTTCATCTGCCTTTGCCGCCCCAGCCGCCCTTGCAACACTGCTAGCACCTCCTGTCCCGGCGAGCACATCTCAAAAAAAAAACAAAAGACAAAAAAACAAAAGAGAGAGAGAGAGCAAAAAAATAGACAAAAAAAAGGAGAGAGAAGAAGAAAAAAATCCGAGAAAAGGATTTCGGTTCAAGGGATAAGGCAAGTCCAGATCGGTTTCTTTTCGGTTTGGCAAGGATCAGAGGGAAGAATACGAAAAGTCTAGCCTGTTTGCTTTGGTTTGGCTGGGATAGGAAGGTATAGCCATCCCCCTTTCTGGTTTTGGGCTCCGTTTTCCTTTTTCAAGTGGTTTCGGATTTCCTTCCGGACATCCTGCACGAAAAATGCCATAACTTTTGCATACGACCTCCGATTGGGCTGTTCTTGCACTCAAAATGACCGGAAGAAAAAGTTGCATCCGAAAATCAAGAAAGTCCACTCTGATTGAGTTCCCGAGGCTCCAAAAATTTTGTTCGACCCCCAAAAACATCGTTTAGGGCCTCAAAACGGCCCCGGAATTTCGGAAATTTTCCACCTTCTCTGTTTCAAATTGAAATTTTTCTTTGTCGTGTCTCGGGTTCGTGTGTATCACTACCTCCTGAGATAGGTCTGCCATTTCAAGTCTTCGACCTCGGTAGACCCCGCTCTTTCGTGCCACAACCACCCCGCTTTGTGCCTTTCGCTATCGACATTGCTTAGCTTTTCATTGGTGCAGGCTAGGATCGGCAACATTGACTAGTACTTTGAACGACTTTTCAACTTGCATTGCTGACTTGAATTATTGCTAATCCTTGCTACATATTTGAACCTTTCCAAGCTACACTTCTCTACAGCGAGCAGATTCGTGTCACCTGGCAATCGCTCTATCCAATCTCCAACATTTGGTTGCCGATCACCCCTGTGACTTGGTAAGGATTGGTAAGAGTTTGATAACGGCTTGTGAGGGTGTGACTTGACATACCCACAACCTATTAGTTGCACGACGTATACTTGTGTTCCCTTGCTTCCTGTTTTGTTTTCTTTCGCTAACAATGGCAGGAACTTCGGAGCATTCAGAATTCACCTCGGCCCATTCTCCTCGTACTAGGGGCATCATTCAACACTTTGAACGCCAAATGCACCTGCGTACGGAAGGACTTGAGGAGGACATCCGACAAACAAATGCACATCTTGCACAACTGGAGGACACCCAAATCAAAACAAATACAACCCTGGATGAAATGCGTACCGCCCAAGGCACCACCAACACTAATCTGGACACAATAGTGACACGTCTTGAGGAGCTGTCACGAACACTTGCTACTGTTGTTCAAGGTCCAGCTACCCACAGCGACATTGCAGATCAAGGTGAGGATGTTTATGGCGGTGATACCGAGTATGATGCGCATGTCGACTACAACGCAGCTCGGGGTCATCGCCAACCACGTGTCCATCAACAAGGTATGCACCGACAACAGCATCGCCGTGAGGTACGAATTCCAGATGATTCCTTTGCTAAGGTCAAGTTCAGCGTTCCTACGTTTAATGGCAAATATGATCCGGATGCTTATCTTACCTGGGAATTAGCGGTTGACCAAAAGTTTGCATGCCATGCTTTTCCCCGCACATAACCAAGTTAGGGTGCCACTAGTGAATTCACGATTTTGCATCTGTTTGGTGGAGAGAACATTGCCACACGCATCCGAATAACATTCCCACAACTTGGGAAGCTTTGAAACTACTCATGCGACACCGATTTGTTCCATCATACTATGCTCGTGACATGCTAAATAAACTCCAACGCTTACGTCAAGGTACCAATTCTGTAGAGGAATACTTTCAAGAGTTACAACTGGGTATGTTGCGTTGTGGTTTAGTTGAGAATGAGGATGCAGCTATGGCACATTTTCTGGGTGGGCTAAACCGCGAGATACAAGACATTCTTGATTACAAAGATTACAATTCTCTTACTCGATTGTTCCATCTTGCTTGCAAAGCTGAACGAGAAGTGCAGGGATGTCAAACGAGGACACGCGCTAACTTTTCTGCAGGTCGCACTCACTCTTGGCCTCCAAGCACTTCTCCTGCATCGTCCGCCCATTCGACTGCACCATCTCCATCCAACAAACAACACACAGTGAAGTCGGCTCCCACACCACAGCCTTTTGCAACAGGCAAGGCTGCTCCTCAGTGATCACCACAACGCACTTCGGTTGCTTCTACAGGATGGACCAAGGACATCCAGTGCCATCGCTGTAAGGGCCTTGGACATATCATGAGTGATTGTCCAAACAAGCGCGTGCTGGTTATACGTGATAATGGTGAGTATTCTTCAGCTAGTGATTTGAATGATGATACGTATGCCATGCTTGCTACTGACGTTGCAGGACAAGACACTGCATTTGATCAAGAAGTACGTGTTGCTGCTACTGATGCCGATAAGTATTTGAGTATTGTGGTCCAACGTGTACTTAGTACTCAGATTGCTACAACAGAGCACAATCAGCGTCACAATCTGTTCCAAACCAAGGGAGTTGTAAAGGAACGATCCGTGCACATCATTATCGATGGCGGAAGCTGCAACAACTTAGCTAGTACCGAATTGGTAGAGAAGCTTGCTTTACCTACGCGCCCACATCCCCACCCCTACCACATCCAGTGGCTCAATTCGAGTGGTAAATTGAAGGTAACACGTTCTGTGCGGGTTCACTTTGCTATGGGTTCGTACCATGATTATGCTGTGATGTTGTGCCTATGCAAGCATGTTCTATGCTACTAGGTAGACCATGGCAATATGATACTGATTCTTTGCATAATGGCCGAACTAATTAATACTCCCTCATCTTTAAAGGAAAGAAAATTGTCTTGCACCCCATGACTCCTGAACAACTTGTTAAAGATGAACTTGCTAGGGCAAATAGAGAGAATAACCAGAAACATGCTATAAGTGAAAATCAGGTTGTCACAACAGAATTCTTACAACAAAATGCCCGTGCTCAAAATGTCAATCTGATTCGAAATTAAAGTCCCCTGTGTTGCTAGCTACTCAAGCTGACGTGGATGATTGTGTTGCTTGTGCATCTTGGTTGTTTTGCTCTCATGTGCACAAAGGTCTGTTCTCTTTGGATGATATGCCTCCTTCTTTGCACCTACAGTTACTAACCTTTTGCAGGAATATTCCGATGTTTTCCCAAAAGACATACCGGCTGGACTTCCACCTCTCCGGGGCATTGAACATCAGATTGACCTTATTCCAGGAGTATCATTGCCTAACCATGCACCGTACCATACCAATCCTGAGGAAACAAAAGAAATTCAGCGCCAAGTCCAGAATTACTTGATAAGGGGTATGTTCGTGAATCTCTTAGCCCTTGTCTTGCCCCCTGTTCTCCTTGTGCCTAAGAAAGATGGTTCATGGCGTATGTGTGTTGATTGTCGTGCTATTAACAACATTACAATCCGCTATCGCCATCCAATCCCTGTGTTAGATGACATGCTTGATGAATTAAGTGGTGCTCGCTTGTTCTCCAAAATTGATTTACGTAGTGGGTACCATCAGATTCGTATGAAGTTGGGGATGAATGGAAACAGACTTTCAAAACTAAGTTAAACTTATATGAGTGGTTAGTCACGCCGTTTGGTTTAACTAACGCACCTAGCACCTTCATGAGGCTAATGAACGAAGTTTTTTGGCGCTTTTATAGGCACATTTGTGGTTGTATATTTTGATGATATATTGATTTACAGCAAATCCTTGGAAGAACATCTTGATCATTTACGTGCTGTTTTCAATGCTTTACGTAGTGCACGTTTGTTTGGCAACCTAGATAAGTGCGGTTTACGCACGATCGTGTGTCTTTCCTTGGTTATGTTATTTGTTCCAGGTATCGAAGTGGACCAAGCCAAGGTTGAAGCCATACATAACTGGCCGACACCATCAACGGTGACACAAATTAGGAGTTTTCTTGGACTCACTGGCTTCTATTGCAGATTTGTGCGTGATTTTGAAACCATCGCTGCTCCGCTCAACGAACTCACCAAGAAAGGTGTTCCCTTCTCTTGGGGTCCACAACAAGAAACGACCTTCACAATTTTGAAAGATAAGTTGACCCATGCACCTTTGCTTCAGCTTCCTGATTTTACAAAGATATTTGAACTAGAGTGTGATGCTAGTGGAATTGGGTTGGGTGGCGTGCTGCTGCAAGAAGGAAAACCGGTTGCGTATTTCAGTGAGAAATTGAGTGGTCCTAGTTTGAACTATTCAACTTATGACAAAGAATTATTTGCATTAGTTCAAACTTTGGGGACATGGCAGCATTACTTGTGGCCTAGAGAGTTCATTATTCATTCTGATCATGAATCTTTAAAGTATATTATAAACCAAACTAATCTGAATCGCCGGCATGCAAAATGGGTAGAATTCATTGAATCGTTTCCCTATGTCATCAAACACAAGAAAGGGAAAGAAAATGTCATTGCTGATGCTTTGTCTCGCCGATACTCACAACTTGATTTCACAATTTTTGGGCTACAAACACTAAAGGAGCAGTACGCTCTTGATCCTGATTTCAAGGACTTGCTGCTGAATTGTAAGGATGGGCGAACATGTGGCAAGTTCTTCACGAATGATGGTTTCTTGTTCGTGCTAACAAGTGTGCATTCCGGCTAGTTCTATTAGTCTTTTGCTATTACAGAAGCACACGGAAGTGGACTTATGGGGCACTTCGTGTCAAGAAGGCGAGGACATCTTGTCTAATCATTTCTTTTGGCCAAAGATGCGACGTGATGTGGAGAGATTTGTTGCTCGCTGCTCCACATGTCAACGAGCTAAGTGTAGACTTAACCCACACGGTTTGTACATGCCCCTTCCTGCTCCGAACACTGCTTGGGAGGATATCTCGATGGATTTTATTTTGGGATTGCCTAGAACAAAGAAGGGGAGGGATAGTATTTTTGTGGTTGTGGATCGTTTTTCCAAAATGGCTCACTTCATACCATGTCACAAGAGTGATGATGCCACTCATGTTGCTGATTTATTCTTTCGTGAAATTGTTCGCTTGCATGGTGTTCCTAATACGATAGTCTCAGATCGTGATACAAAATTTCTTAGTCATTTTTGGCGCACTCTATGGAACAAATTGGGCACTAAGTTACTATTCAAGACTACATGTCACCCTCGCATGATGGTCAAACTGAGGTTGTTAATAGAACTTTGTCTACCATGCTTAGGGCTGTTCTAAAGAAAAATCTGAAAATGTGGGAGGCCTGTTTGCCACATATTGAGTTTGCTTACAATCGTTCTATCCATTCCACCACAAAGATGTGCCCTTTCCAAATTGTTTATGGCTTTATTCCTCGTGCCCCAATTGATTTGCTCTCTATGTCCTTTTCTGAGGACATGCACCCTGATGCTAACCAACGTACAGATCTGATATTACAATTGCATGAGCAGACTAAGGAGAACATTGAGAGTATGAATGCAAAGAACAAAATTGCAGGTAGTAAAGGACGACATCATGTTACCTATCAACCTGGTGATTTGGTCTGGTTACACTTGCGAAAAGATCGTTTCCCTACATTACGCAAGTCCAAATTGATGCCACGTGCTGATGGACCCTTCAAGATTTAAAAAAAAATAAATGATAATGCCTATATGCTTGACCTTCCTGCAGA
Source organism: Guadua angustifolia (assembly GCA_036346375.1). Classification (NCBI taxonomy): domain Eukaryota; kingdom Viridiplantae; phylum Streptophyta; class Magnoliopsida; order Poales; family Poaceae; genus Guadua; species Guadua angustifolia. The sequence goes on from JAYEVE010001403.1 coordinate 49,704, forward strand.
CTATGGTGTTTCTTCTAGTTTCAATGTTGCAGATTTGAAGCCCTATGTAGTTGAGGAAGAGCAGATTCCGTCGAGGATGACTTCGATTCATGAAGGGAGGATGATGAGGACATGACTTCTTCAGTTCCAACCACATCACCTGCTGCTACCACACCTCCGGACATGATACAAGGACCGATGACTCGATCTCGTGCACGTAAACTTAACTACGTGCTCCTTCTAAGGAATGAAGGTCCAGAAGATGGCAACAAATAAAAGGGGTGCTGCGCCACCCATCTTTTGGGCTGAGCCCATGTAATAAGATTTCACACATATTATGGAAGGATAGGAGGAGATTTCGCCCCTTCCATAGTGCTGGTCGAAATAGCCTCCCCGTCGATCTACTTAGTCAGGTTCGAGTTCCTTTCGTAGGTGGGTTTTTCTTTGTGTTAAGTTTAGCCATTGCGCAAACTCTATCCTTCAGATGTGTCAGAAGACCACCTGCAAGATAGCCTTTGAGAACCCCACTATTGAGTTGAATCAGTTTGTTTTGTCAATTCCTTGTTGCTTACATCTTATTCTTGCTAGTTCTTCGATTGCTCGCAGGAATTGAACCTCGTGTTCAGGTTGATCGTGCTTTCCAGCAAGGTCAATAACCTTCGGAGTTGGTTCAACGATTGCTAAGGCGCACACGACCTGTTCGTTTGTAGTCGGATCGCGAGAGTCACCTCCACCACAATTGAAAGTTATCTTCTCACCGAAAGATCGGGCACTCGGCTCTATCAAAAGCTAACTTTTAATCTAACAAAACCCAAGTCTTAGATGAGGGTTTGGGTGGTTATTTATACTAGGGGAGCAAGAGGGGGTCGTCCATAGCATAGGAGACCCAATAAAACTCAAATTCAAAGCACCAAGTCTACTTGGACTAGAGTTTGACTCGGACTGAAAAAGCAATATTTGGTTTTTGGCAGTTTGCAGACGCATCTGAAGGAATTTTGAGGTGAGGCCAAATCCTTTGGAAAATAGACTCTGAGATATTTCAAACGTGTACTCATGGGCCTCCAGAAACCTCAGGAATCGAAAGTTATGGTATTTTAAAGTCAGTGCTGTTGGTGAGGCCGAACTCGGACTAAAAAAGCAACGTGTGGTATTTGGCAGTTTTTGGATGTGTCTGAAGGAATTTTGAGGTGAGGCTAGATCTGTTGGAAAGTAGACTCCAAGATATTTCAAACTTGTACTCATGGGCCTCTAGAAACCACCGGAATCGAAAGTTATGGCATTTTGAAGTCAGCACTATTGGTGAGGCCGAACTGGACTCGAACTTCTCTTTCCAATCCGACTTGAACTTGATCATTGGCCCAACTTTCATCCACGAGAGTCCTTCTCCATGGTTCCTAAGTACAATCAAATCATCACAAGTATTAAATAGCATCCCATTCGGAATATTAATTATGGGGAGGCTTAGGAACGCATTCACCTGATGATTAATCTGTCGTGCGCGAGCTCGAGTAACCGGTCCTTGTATAATCGTAGCGGGTTCAAATTGATGTGTAGATGTGGCTGTATCCATAGGAGTGATGTCCTCATCATCCTCCCCTTCTTGCATTTGAGTCGTCCTCGACTCAAGCTCACCTTTTAGCACATCTTCAGCACAAAACATTTTTATATAGGTCCTGCATTTATTTAAATAAAATAGTAGCTCCGCCTCTTTATATATTTTGAAGACATGAAAAACATTTAGAGGATTCACCTGATAATTATCCATATATCTCAACACTTCTTTCCAGCAAATAATAACTTGATGAGCGCTAGCACTCTTCGATGCTTCCTCCCCTCCTTGAAGGAAAACCGTCCGTGGTTTTCGACAAGCTGGAAAAGAAACAATCAACAAAAAGAACAACGTGTACGCGACATATATGTATATATCCCATATTTCATTGTTTTTTTTATCCACGCAAGCTATTTACATAACAACAAAAGAGGAAATCAGATTTAAGCAAAACACCTTTCCTCACAATTCTGCCAGTCGATTTGTGATTATAATTGAAGCATATAACATCAATATTAACTGGATTCAGTTTGCAACTTGGTTTGCAAATATAAGTAAAGCACATTTCTATCCCTGACCTTTGATAAAGAATACTCATGTTTTGTGTGCCTCGTTCAATAACATGTTTTGTGGGCAGGACTACAAGTTTTGGCATCAAGCATGGATCATTCATATCAGCAAATTGTAAGCAAACAATATCAAACCATTCCAACAATGGTGACATAATTTTAATGGGCTTCCATGCATCAACTACGACATGCTGATTTGTAATACAAGTTAATGCACTAAAATTCGAACAATGTGGCAGCAACCTATGGGTATCATACATTTCAAGAAAATTTGATGGTGTTGCAAATGAAATAAGTTGTTGCATACAACTAGAATTGCCTAAAATAGCAAGCTTCAATTCAGCAAGTTTATCACAAGTTATGCATATTCTGTAAACAAGAAACTTGCCATCTATGCCATAATCACCAACTAAATTGAATTTAAAACAATAGGCATAGGTGCTAGACAAAGACTTAAGAGATGAAATTTCAGAAATCTTGTCCATAGCACAAGTCAAACTAACAAGCTCATTCAACATGATATAGCACAAAATAGTGGCAGGGGATATTATAGCTATCACCTCCTTTTGCGTAATCAGCACCACATGATCAAAATTATAAGCATGCAATTCATCATATGGTTCTACAATTGTTGCACAAGGTGGTAGTTCACAAGAATTATGTATAGCAGGAATATACTCACAAATTTGCTCCCTTTCTTGCTGTAAAATCAGATCTGTACCATGGTCATTTGTCTCCTCCTCAGAAGTAGGAACATCAAAACCTCCTAAATTTTCATCCGTTGTTGTAGGTGTCGAGGTATCCATGTCTCGTTCCATAGTCGAAGGGAATGTCCCATGCTCGACTTTCTCATCTTCCACGTTCTCAATCTCTTTTTGCTTGAGCTCATTTGTCTGCAAAATGTTAGCCACAAGAGGAGGTGCAGCAACAGGCGCCTCAAGTGAAGCTAATAATGCATTCAAACATTCAATACTACAAGCACTTTCCAACATTTGTGAAAGAGAACGATATGTTTGATCAATAAGAATATCTTGAATACCCTTATTAAGCCCATGTATGAATCTAAACTGGATAACTTCATCAGATTCTTCTAAACCACAACGTAACAAACAAGTTCGCAATTCACTATAGTATTCTCTAACAGTATTACTCCCTTGTTTTAAGCATTGAAGTTTAGTAAGCAAACACTCTGCATAATATTCAGGAACAAATTCAAGTCTCATAAATTTTTTCATGTCATTCCAATTCTCAGGTTTTCTCCCTTTTCTACAAACATGCTTTCACAATGTTAACGCATACCCAGAAAGCACATTAGCGGCAAAACAAATCTTTTCATTTTCAGACAAATTATACATGCCAAATTATTTGTCCACCGCTATTTCCCAATCAATATATGCTTCAGGGTCAAAGTTTCCAACATATGGAGGCAATGTTAATTTGAGGTTACTATGTTCAGGAGTAGGAGACGAAGCCGTCATGTTGTTCATGTCGCAAATTCTTTGGTTGAATCGAAGTGAGCTCGTTTCATGTGGACCTGTCATGATTAGTAGACAACAAGGAAAAACACAGCCATATGTAATCTCCTAGCAACTACTAGATGTGGCTAAACAAGTCGCTCAACTCTCAAACTTTAACCAAAGCTCTTACAAGTTCTTACCGTGCAGCAGGGGTTGTCGGCCATTGGTAGCGTCAAAAGTTCTCCCAAGCTTGGATAAAGTGATTGCCAAGGGACCGAACAAACGTACGAGGTAGAATATGTGGAGCTAGGTAGGCTTCATTTGTTTCCTATGCAATCTGATAATTCTAGTTGTTGTAATGATAAGTAATGATCCAAACTAGAATTCACAAGCCCTAGTTGCCGATCTCAAAGATATAAGTGAATTTCAAGGCAACACACATGCAAAGATAATGAAACTTAATGCAACCAATGGAATGAGCTAAATAGGAATAATTTCAGCACCAAAACTCGTGTTGCATAAGTTATGGAGAGACGCTAGCTAATTGCTTCAGAAAAGGTAAAAGGGCACAAGATTGCTCACTATTTAATACAATTGCATAATCTAAAAATAACGAACACAAATTAGGGTTTTGATCAATGTAGTGCTGCAGGCCACTATTCTCTTTTCTTTTCTCTCTCTCTTTTTTTCTTTTCTTTTTGGCCTTTTGGCTCTTTCTTTCTCTTTTTTTTCTTTTTTGGTAACTTTCGGCCAACACTAGTATGAGCAAAGTTTTGGAATCTCTAACTTGATATCACAAGATATATGATAGTGCAACGTATCAAAAGAAGCAGCCCCAAGCAATTTCAAATCGCTAGTCTCAATTGGGGTCAAAGTATTCGCAAAGGATAAATTGGTTCCCAAAGGTATGTGCACTGATATTTTGGAATTTTATGGTTGTGGATGCTCTGGACTCAACCAACTCAAAGGAACAAAGCTAGAACACAAATTGAAGAAAGAAACCCAAATTCGGCCAGAAAGTGCAGCAAAGATGTCGCGGCAATTAAGGCATGAAAATGACCGAATCAAGCTTGCTCACAATGTAACAAATTGATGGTACTGTTCTAGGCTTTAAAACAAGTATTCAAACACACAATTTGGAGCTCGTATGCAAAAGTTATAAACAAAACAAAGAACTGGACAGATTGGAATAAAAGCTACGTGAAGGAAAAATGATCAGCAACTAAAGCAAGGACTCTAATGGAGCAAAACCTAACAAAACTCACTAATATACCAGATTGAATCTAAAGGTTAAATTTTTGTGGAGGATTTTCAATTTTGGATAGAAAACAAAAACTAATCTAGGGTAATGAATCTCTCACCGAGCAACTTGGCGCTCTGATACCACCTGATGTGACTTTGGGTCCCGATCTTTCGATGAGAGTGATAACTTCGATTTGGTAGGAACTGACTTTGACGATCCGACTACAACGTACGACGACGATGCGCCTTAGCAATCGCTAAACCAACTCCAGAGTGTTATTGATCTTGCCGTTGGCACGATCAACCTGAACACGAGGTTCAATTCCTGCAAGCAACCGAAAAACAAGTAAGAACAACGGTAAAAGCAATCTGAAATTGCGAATATGAATTGAAGTATTCAATCTGAAAACAAGAGATAGGTGGGGTTCCGTAGATAGTAATTCGGGTGGTTTAGCCAACACGCGCGATTACCACATGAAGTAGCAAAGCTAACTTTCAATCTAACAAAACCCAAGTCTTAGATGAGAGTTTGGGTGGTTATTTATATTAGGGGAGTAGGAGGGGGTCGTCCATAGCATAGGAGACCTAATAAAACTCAAATTCAAAGCACCAAGTCTACTTGGACTAGAGTTTGACTCGGACTGAAAAAGCAACATTTGGTTTTTGGCAGTTTGCGGACGCATCTGAAAGAATTTTGAGGTGAGGCCGAATCCTTTGGAAAGTAGACTCTGAGATCTTTCAAACTTGTACTCATGGGCCTCCAGAAACCTTAGGAATCAAAAGTTATGGTATTTTAAATTCAGTGCTGTTGGTGAGGCCGAACTGGACTCGAACTCGGACTGAAAAAGCAATTTGTGGTCTTTGGCAGTTTTCGGATGTGTCTAAAGGAATTTTGAGGTGAGGCCAGATCTGTTGGAAAGTAGACTCTGAGATCTTTCAAACTTGTACTCATGGGCCTCTAGAAACTACCGGAATCGAAAGTTATGGCATTTTGAAGTCAGCATTGTTGGTAAGGCCGAACTGGACTCGAACTTGAACTTCTCTTTCCAATCCGACTTGAACTTATCTTTGGCCCAACTTTGGTCGATGAGAGTCCTTCTCCATGGTTCCTAAGTACAATCAAATCATCACAAGTATTAAATAGCATCCCATTCGGAATATTAATTATGGGGAGGCTTAGGAACGCATTCACCTAATGATTAATCTGTCGTGCGCGAGCTCGAGTAACCGGTCCTTGTATAATCGTAGCGGGTTCAAATTGATGTATAGATGTGGCTGTATCCATGGGAGTGATGTCCTCATCAGGTAGCTACCAAAGTTTGCTTAAAGGACTGCAAATAAATGGTTGTACCATCATAGAGAAATACAAATCTAGTCTGAGATTGGGCACTATAGGGATCAGATTGATAGCCTACATCCGTGCATCCTACCATGGTTGAGTATTGGCCGTTCTAATAAAATAAGCCAGGTACTTATGTACCTTAGAGGTATCCAGGGCCGGCCCTAAGGGAGAGAGGCAGGTGGTCACCGGCCCCTGTGTATGCAACTACACCATAGGCTTTTGGCCCAGTCATGAGCAAACGCGAGCAACTACACCAGATTCGAAGAACTCATGGTGTTTAAAGATATATTCAGATTTTTGTTGAGCTCAATTACCCTGAAGTCATTAAATGATAGTGAACTTGAAGAGTGTTGCACTAAATTTGCAGAAACTTTCTCTCATGATGGTTCATCTGATGTTGAGGTACATGATCTTATTTCTGAATTAAAGATTATGAAATTCACTTTGCCAGATGGCGTATTGTCTGCTATGAAGATTTTCGAGCATGTCAGAGATGTGGATTGTTATTTTAATGTCTCCATTGCTTATCGAATCTTATTTATTGTGCCTGTGACTATTGCATCGGCTGAAAGAAGCTTTTCAAAATTGAAATTGTTGAAGAACTATTTGAGATCAACATTGACTCAAGAAAGGTTAAATGATTAGGCGACTTTATGCATCGAGAAGAAGTTATTGGAGGAGATTGATATCAATAGTATAATCGATGACTTTGTATCACAAAATGTTAGAAGAAATTTTTTAAGATGATGCTAAGTGCCAAGTAAGTGTTTATAATTACAATTTACATTTGTCATTTCATAAACTTTAAATTGTTCTATAGAAGTATTTTTTTTGTGCATCAAATATTAATTTCTTCAATGATGTATGCTTATAAGACTATATATATACAAATACACACACACACACACATATATATATATATGAGGAGGTGGAAAGGGCCTACATATAAGTTTTTGCCACGGGCCTCCAAAATGCCAGGTCCAACCCTAGAGGTATCTAAGTAAAGTCTTGACACTAACCCAATGCCTTTTAATTGGAGCCATAACATGTCTAGCTAATAAATTCACTACGAATGCAATATAAAGTCTGGTACAATTCGCAAGGTACATAAATACTCCTATTGTACTAGTATGGAACTTCAGATTCTAAGACTCCTCATTTTCTATCCTTAGTCCGAATAGGTCTTTATCACATCAACGGATTTGACTACCATGAGTCTTTAACGGATGAGATTTATCCATGTTAAAATTTTCCAATACCCTCTTGGTATAGATAGACATGTACAAAAGTTCCTTGGGGGAAATACTCTAACTGTAGGCCTAAGTAATATTTGGTTTTGCCCAAATGTTTCATCTCGAACTCCATCATAAGGTAGGAACTTGCTTCTTTTTATGTCCTCCGTGGTCTGATGATATTTAGATCATCGACGCAAATTGATATGATCTGTAATCCATCGGGACTTTTTTATGAACAAAGGGACAATCATCATTATTGGAGTAACCTTTCTTTAAGAGAATTCACTAAATCGGTTGTACCATATTCTCTCCGACTATTTTGACCCGTCCAATGACCTCTATAGTTTGGATGCTATAAATGTTGCGATTTGTTTTATTATTACCCAGAATTTTTACTCCTTTAGGGATTCTCATATAAATATATGTATCCAGTGACCTATATCAATATGCAGTCACTACATCCATCAACTACATTAATAAGTTCATTCTAGCTACCATTAATATCAGATATCGAAAGATTGTTCCACTCATTACTGAAGAGTAGGTTTTATTGTACCTGATGCTAGGTCTTTACATGAACCCTTATGCTGCAAAGTCTCGCTTTGTATCTCACTACTTGGTTATTCTCATTTTTCTTTCAAATGAAAACCCATTTTGATCATATAGGAACATTTTAGGAGGGGTTGGGCAACAAGATTGAATTCTTTCCTTTTTGTAAGAGAGTGCAATTTTGCCTCAATTGCCTCTTTCCATTTGACCCAACTTGAGCACTTTCTGGCACTCTATCATAGACTTTGGTTCTAGATTCAGATCAAGATTTTTAGCCATTTTTAATACAAAATATATGTCGACAATTTTAGTATTTCTTTATATAACTCTCCAAAATCCACATAATTAGTAAATATTTTTTCATTAATTTCTTATAGCACCACGTGATTTCCCATAACGATGGAGTTTGGGTGTTCCAACCTCCCAGCATCAATTTGTGCATGCAAATATTCGCTGAGGTTACCATCCTCAAGATAGTTCACTTTAGTGATTTTCACAACGTCAAGTTGAGTTTCTTCCATTATCTTTGAGAATGATTTGACTTATTCGGTTCTCTATTTCTATAGACATCTCCATGGAATAGAGTCCCATGGGCCTAAAGGTCTCCCCTCTTCTTCTCATGAGGGGGTAAGAGTGGATTTAATATCTATTTAGGGTATTTCTACTCTCTCGATGTGTTTACTACAAGTATTTAAGATTTTGTTACTCCTTATGACTATTAAAGTCATCTAGTATATTATTAGCTGTTTGTTGCAAATTTATTATCCTCTAAACTTCAAGTTTGGATTCTCTAATGTGTGGGCCTACGGACTAGATGCTAATGACATTCTTATATATTATATAACATTCTTTAGTGTGCTACTCTCCTCCTATCGCGCCAAAGATACGGCCAATGCATCGAGCGACATACACATCCTCTATCATAGGCTAAAGGTATTTAATAATTGATGGAGATTCATAAGCTACATAGATTCTCAACTTCCATAAGGGCCATAGATGTATGATGTGGTGGTGAAGTTGGCATCGTCTACAAAGATAACCAAATTTTCATAAATGGAAAATCTTTGGTTCTTCCCCATGCACTAACTATAAAGGAAAGTTTTGCTATGTATTTTGTCCGAGTTGAATTAATGCAACAAAGGTAAAAGACCTGTGGCTCCAACAACCGATGGGTAGCATACAATTCTACAAGAGTAGCCTAGCAATAAATTTTATTCTTTTAATTAATGACTATGCAAGGTTATTTTGTGTTTATAGATATGAGGTATTGAATGTTCTACATTAATGCTTATAGCCATACAATAATCATCAAATGCTTTTGAGGTAAACTTGCAGGCATTATCTATTCGAATTGACTTAATCCTGTCATATGGAAAGGGGGCTCTTAATTTAATAATTTGGAAAATTAATTTAGCAAAATCATGGTTTTGAATAGATAAGAGGCTTAATGAGATAATCTAGCAAAAGAATCTATCAGTACCACAAATATCACCTTAATTCTTACCTAACTTTTAGATAAGATGTCTAGTTATGAGGTTAGCACAAACATGCCATAAGAAGTCTTCAGGTCTAGGAAAATCTGTAGTTTTTATGTTGTGGCCAAGATAATTATTAATGATTTTTTCTCATCATATTTCAACCAAGGATAACCCAGTCAATCAAGCTAGATCTTAAGGAGTTCTAGTTTTTTTAAGTATTTTTCCACTGCAACATATCCTTCAAGTTTTATATATATGTATAGTATAATCTTAAGGAAAAAGAAGAAAGTTTTTCAACCACACGCTTATTGCAATCTGCTATACTTAGTCATGAGTAAGTATTTCGTACCATCCTTATTATCTATCTTCATGTGGAAACTATATAGACGAATGTCTTTGAAACTTAGGCCTGTTTGTTTCAAGGGATTGTGGAAAGCGACTTTTAAAAGTCGGAAGGGCAACAAACAACAAACTTTTAATCTAGATTATAACAACTGGAGGCCGATTGTAGCAATCCCACAATCCACTCTTCCCCGGCTTTTCCCAGCTTTTTTTTTGCAAAAGACCACAATGCCCATCCAACTTCAACCAAAATTACCCACCATTGCCCCCAGCTTTCCTCAACTTTCCCCAACTTCAACCAAAATTACCCACCATTGCCCCAACTATAACTGGTTACTAAACAACCATGAGCTTTTCAACCTCCAACTTTTTAACAATCCAAATTTTACAATCTAGTTTTTAAAAGTCGCTTACAATCCCCAAATTGAAACAAACAGGCCTTAATAGAGTACAACTGGATTCAGGATATAAGTGAGCATCCTCTATTATTATGTGAGTACCCATAGGAAGAACTAGGAGTGCCCTTCCAGTGCCAATAATGAGGGCATCGCTTCTAGCGATGGTCATAATATTTCTAATTTTCTTAGTTAAAATCTGAAAATATTTAGTTTCTCTAAGAATTGAATTGGTGGCGCAACTCTCTACAAGAGAGATTTCCTCTTCTGCCATTGGATTTACGTTGTTCTATATTAAAAGTATGCTTTTAACATTAAAACAATTGTTGCTTTGGGAAGCATATTGTAAAAATATAGAATAAAATATAACACAATGAATGAATTTACTATTCTAAAAAATAATAATAACAATTATTTCTCAATGATAATCGCTCTTCATGAGTATATACCAATGCTCTTCAGGAACAAAAATTAAACTAATAAGGAGACTCATAAGGAGATGTGGCACTGACTAGCAAAATGAGAGAGTATTTGGGAGACTACTACAGGTCTCCATATAAGTCGTAGGTGTCCTTCTAGAACTCCCTATGCTCAACACCAAGAAAATCTTCTTGATCCATGGGAATGTTCATGTCCTTCATGGGATCAAGAACCATGTCATCACTCTTTTCGGCATTCTTATCAACAATAGGTTGAGCGGTGAATTGTGTCTCAACCTTGTTTCCCTAAGTTTTCTTGACTTTACCAGTGCGTTGCATGTAAAGTTTTTGTGGTCGCCGCTGTCATTGCCGAGATCATCGCGATGCGCACCAGAGATCCACACAATCCGTGATCGAAACCAGCTAGGAAACACCGCAGATGGTCGCCTTCCTCACATCCGTGCACGGTTGCCGCCACCGTGCTTGCCGCCACCTCCCACCGCGTCTTAGCCATCCGATCTGCCATCGATTCATCGAATGAGTGCCACGTGGTCATATCAGATCAGACCATGCCAACCGCACCTCTACATCGCTCGTGCCACATTGGCAACCGTGTGGCGGCTCCATCACATCCGTGTGGCATGCCACATCTGCTCTAACCCGCTACATGGCTTCCATGTCAATCGGTCTGCTGCGTTGGCATCTCCATCTCTGTGGACATAGTCCACCGTGACCCAAGCCACTGACATGTTAGTCCCACGTGTGAAAGCATCTAGGCCCCCAATTTCGGTTAAGTTTTGGTAATTGATAACAATAAAGTTTTAAAGGGTTAACGTTTTTCAATTGAGTGTTTTTGAGTATAGGTTGATTTAAGACACGATGGATATAAGAGCATCAACTCAATAAATAGAAGATCAACGCAACAAGGCAAGATGACCAAGGTATAAAAGTTAAGGACTTTTTCATAGCGTTTACCGATCTCGGTGTTTGAAGAGAAAAAGATCAGATTGCTATAATAGGTGCCGTACAATTAAGAGGGGTCATTGTCGTAAGTTTGATGTCGAGAAAAGTGTCGAGGCTCAAAACATATCAATTAGACATCCTAGGAATAAATGGTCTTAAAAATGAAATCAAATAGAATTAAAATTTGCATTTTGATGCATATGGGCGGTATGACCGCAGGGCCTGCGGTAGTACCAGCCGCCGGTGCTACCGCACCCTTCCCAGTACCTTTTTTCCAGAGAAGGTGTTTTCAGTACCTAGGAGGGCGGTATTAATGCATGGCATGCGGTAGTATCGGCAAGCGGTACTACCACACCTCCTCTAGTAGTACCGGCCAAGTGACCAACGGTCACTGACCGGGCATTAATTGCTCCACAGTGACCATTGGGTACTGAGGAGCGATAGTACCAGTCTCTCAGCATGATTTTGAGTAACTTTTGAGCAACGGTTACATTTGGTTGGTGGGGATTATAAATACCTCCTCACCTGCATTCAAGAGTACACTTTGATCCTCATTGAATACATTTGAGCTCTTGTTAGTCTCCCAAACTCTTGGGGCATTAAAATTCATACATTGAGAGAGTTAGGAGCAAATTGAGTGGAGCATTTAGCGTTGAGCCTTTGACACTCAATTTTGACCTCGAGCAAGCGTCAATACCTATTACTCTTGGAGATTGCCGCCTCCTAGATGGCTTGGAGGCGTGAGGTTTCGGTGATCTTCACAAAGAAGCTTGTGTGAAGGTCCGAACTTTGTGAAGGCAAGGAGCTCGTCTACTCGGAGTGGGGAAGAGCTACCACGAATGATCCAGGAAGGCTCAAGTGAGTGAAGCCGGCTTGAAGAAGTTCAAGCCACCTCAACATGGAGTAAGGGAGACCGGCAAGTCTCCGAGACCACGGGATAAAATTCTTGTGTTCATCCATTGTGGTTTGCATTTCTTATTCCTTAGGATTACTTTTCAATTCTAGCTAACTGAATATCTTTCTTAAAGTAATTTAGTGTTTGGAGTACTTGATTAGAAGAGATAATTTAGTGATCATTAGAAATTGCTTGATATTAAAAGTGATAAAATTGCAAATAGTGCTTAGTCGACTTTAAAATTAAAATAAGAGTAGAAAAATTTAGAAACCTCCTATTCACCCCCCTCTAGTCGATTATCCTTGATCCTACAACGTGTCAGTTGACATTTCTTTTTCTTTTTCCGATTTTCCAGAAATCCAAAAAATCCAACCAATTAGATCTCGCCACGTTTCAACTCTTTTTCTTTATCTCTGATTTTTTATCTAAGGATCTTCTAGGAGCCTATTCTCCTTTGTTAGAGCTCTGATTTCAGTGATTCAAATTTCTAAATTCATGATCTATCTTCCAGTACCATTTTTTTCAAATTTTGAATTTTGTTTGAATTTTTTTATTTGTTCTCTTTTTGCGTGTAGACAACGTAGTTGAAGCTCAAATGAATCAACAGTTAGAGGTAGAACTAGCAGGAGGCAATGAAGGCAAATCTTCCTTGAACATGTTGATCCCAAATTTTATGAAAAGCTATGTTGTTTTAAATTATGCATGCTTACTTTTATGCAATGAACTTCAAATGTAGTTTTAAGGTTTAGTTAAATTCCAGATTTGTTATACACTCATTGACACTAATTATGACGAACCTTTGTCACCCTAGAAGATACTAGCTAGCATGGGACGATAGAATTGCTTAGTCCAGCTTAAACGTTTCGATATTATGCCATTATGGGAATCATTTCAAACATTGTTTAAACTTAATTGTGAAGTTGCGGCAATTGGTATTGCAGCTGTTATTTAAATAAAATAAAGTGGAAATGGTTTAGATCGAGGCAAATGGGTGTTTGGTGGGTGCTGATGCATGAGGCCTTGAAAGTGAATGTTCCGCCTTAGTCAATTAAAGACCGAAGCATGTGTTACCATGGACTGAACACTACTGTACAACCACAAGTCTATATGGGTATGACTTGACTAATTAATTTGTACATCTCATTATTAGCTTCGCTATTTGGTGGAATGTGGGTGTCAGATGGAGACAGTTTTTCCCCACATGGCACAAGAGGGGGCTTCTGATTGTGTGGATGGAACCCTTCAGCGGTGAAACCTTAGCGGGTAAGGTTAATAGCAGAGTTGTACAATGTAAAGACTTTGTCATGATCTCTCTACCGACACACCAAAGTAAGTGTGTTAATTGCATGGCAACAAGAGTCGATCATGTCTTATGAGTAAAGCTATACACACTCTGTAGAGTTAAAACTACTTAAATCGCCGTGCCCGCTATCAAGGGCAGGCGAGGTATGCTTGCACATTGTAGATCTTATGGCTTTGTTTTAAATAAAAATGGTGATTTGGGAATCCGTGAGTGGATGGAACTCTCGGATTATGGTTTGGCGGTTGGAGCTAGTCAGGTGGTTGCAACCTGTTTAGTTGTTATATCAAATTCAGTTATTATTCAATTACATTTTGGTCAAATGATGCTTTGTGAAATTACTATTGGTATTTAAAGTTAAACATTGCTTTATGCTAAAAGAGCCATATTATGCCTTCAATTGTTCAGCCATGCATATAGTTATCATCATTATGTTTCCAAGACTTGCGGAGTACATTTTGTGCTCACCTTTGCAACATCCCCACTTTCCACAGAGGAGTATGCAGAAGCTGAAGGTGACTACGAGTTCTATGCTTGTGGTTACGACAAAGGTGATCTGGATTACTAGGACGCGTACCCCAGTCGATTGCTTGTTAGACAAATGGATGGGCTTATTTTGATGCTATTATTTTGTTTTCCCTGCTTCTTTATTGGACTCAAGCCAAGAGGCTATTTATTTGTAATAATTGTCCATAAGGCTAACGCCTTTTTACTTAATTAATATTATTTGATCCGTGATATGATTGTGTTATCATCATTGTTTTCCACTATGTGTGCTAGTTTTTCTTGAACTAGCACGGTTGTACACAAGGGGTTCGGATTTTGGAAATCTGATCCTGAAAATCCTCATATTGGGATGGAAGGTACATAAGGTTTTGTCTATCATCTCGACATCTGTAACTTTTTGGTTACAGAAGTACAATTTGGAGACAAGCTTATGCTGACGGAGTTGTACGACGCTACAGTTTTGAAGTCTTGGAAGCGTATGAGAGTCCATTCATGTTGTGCATCTAAAAATAGAGTGGATCTTTGCTAGTTACAACATTCTTTCAGAGAATTCTATAGTGCCAACGGGTACTTCTCCATCAAATACCCTTTAGGTCCTCATGGAGATGGTGCCTTAGAAAGTGTACAGCCACACACTTGGTGACTTCAGGACGAGCAAGGGGTGCCAGATTTAGGTTGGGTGATAACAGCTCTAAGGGATCATGCTGTCAAGCTGATCAGGCATCCATTACCTAGGTTAGGTAACTGCTGCCATTTAGGGTGAACACAACAAATTCCCTCTTTACGATGTTCAACCTATCCTATATTCTTGCACAGTTGAATTTTATAGCTAGTAAAATAAATATATTAGATGCTCACTTCTCAAATCAATAAAGATTGGTCTATATCTATTGAGTAGAAATTATCTAAAATTTATATAATTTTCTTAACATTTTCATAAATTTCTACTAATTATAAAGCAATTTTCATAATTACCAAAATAATAGAATATAAATTTAGCATATATATAAATGACTTCTCATTGGAAGGGACAAAAGCGAAGGAGGTGGAGAACACCGGTTTCAAGCTCGATACACAGAACGATTGCAAATAGAAATGGAGTAGGTATCTTGATTGATAAGAGCCTCAAGAATGGAGTGGTGGACGTTAAGAGGCAAGGAGATAGGATCATCATAGTCAAGCTTGTCATTGGTGATTTAGTCTTGAACATAATAAGTGCGTATGCTCCCCAGGTAGGCCACAATGAGAGTACTTAGATGGCGTGGTTAGAGCGGTACCCACCAATGAGAAGCTGTTCATAGTAGGAGATCTCAATGGTCATGTAGGTACAACAAATGCAGGGTATGAGGTGGCACATGGAGGTTTTGGGTATGGTAGTAGGAATCAGGAGGGAGAGGAAGTCTTGGACTTTGCTATAGCTTATAATCTGATGATAGCCAACACTTTCTTTAGGAAGAGACAGTCTCATTTGGTGACTTTTAGTAGTGGCCAAAACTCTAGTCAGATCGACTTTGTTCTCACAAGAAGAGAGGACAAACGGGCATGCTTGGATTGTAAGGTGATACCCGGAGAGTGTGTTGCCTCTCAACACAAGCTTTTGATGGCTGACTTTCGCTTTCGGTTGCATGCTC
This sequence comes from Guadua angustifolia, assembly GCA_036346375.1. NCBI lineage: Eukaryota > Viridiplantae > Streptophyta > Magnoliopsida > Poales > Poaceae > Guadua > Guadua angustifolia. Next base: position 65,556 of record JAYEVE010001403.1, read on the forward strand.
GTAGGGATAAACAAACCAAAATCGTGAGAACGAAGTGGTGGAAACTCAAAGGGGAGGCATCGGGAGTCTTTAAGGAAAGGGTTATCGCAGAGGGCTCTTGGAACGAAGGAAAAGATGCAAATAACATGTGGGTGAAGATGACAACTTGCATTAGGAAGGTGGCTTCGGAGGTGCTTGGAGTGACCAAAGGGAGCAGAGGTGTACCTAAAGACATTTGGTGGTGGAACGAGGATGTCCAGAAGGCTATTAAGGAGAAGAAAGAATGCTATAAGCGCGTGTACCATGGTAGAAGTGCAGACAATATAGAGAGGTACAAGGTGGCAAAGAAGACCGCGAAGCGAGCCGTGAGTGAGGCAAAAGGCCGAGCCTAAGAGGATCTTTACCAACGGCTAAGTACAAAGGAAGGAGAGAAGGACGTCTATAAGATGGCTAGGATTCGCGAGGGGAAGACGAGGGACCTCAATCAAGTTAAATGCATTAAGGATGAGAGGGATCAACTCTTGGTGAAGGAGGAGGACATCAAACATAGATGGCGTGGGTACTTTGACAATTTATTCAATGGTGAGAATGAGAACACGTCTATTCAGTTGGATGACTCCTTTGATGACACCAATAGACGCTTTGTACGTAGGATCCAAGAAACTGAGATTAGAGAAGCTTTAAAAAGGATGAAAGGGGCAAGGCGATGGGCCCCGATGGTATCCCAATCGAGGTGTGGAAATGCCTCGGGGATATAGCTATAGTATGGTTAATCAGTTGTTCAACCATATTTTTGGTTGAACAAGATGCCCAAGAGTGGAGGAGAAGTATATTAGTACCAATCTTCAAGAACAAGGAGATATTCAAAGTTGTACTAATTATGGGATTAAGCCGATGAGCCACACTATGAAGCTATGGGAGAGAGTTATAGAGCATCGCTTGAGAAGAATGACGCGTATCACCATGAACCATTTTGGGTTCATGTTCTAAGGTCGACCATTGAAGCAATGTTCTTAATAAGATAAGTTATGGAGCGGTATAGAGAGCAGAAGAAGGACCTACACATGGTTTTCATCGACTTGGAGAAGGCTTATGATAAGATACCAAGGAATGTTATGTGGTGGGCTTTGGAAAAGCATAAAATCCTAACAAAGTATGTTACCCTTATCAAGAACATGTACAACAATGTTGTGACTAGTGTTCGAATAACTGATGGTGACACAGATGACTTCTCGATTAAAATAGGACTACATCAAGGGTCAGCTCTGAGCCCTTACCTCTTCGCCCTGGTGATGGATGAGGTCACGAGGGATATTTAAGGAGATATCCCGTGGTGTATGCTTTTTGCTGACAATGTAGTTCTAGTGGATGAAAGCCGAGCGGGAGTAAATAGGAAACTAGAGTTGTGGCGATAGACTTTCATGTGGGGTCACACATACTCTAGGCGCAGGAAGAACACCGGGACCGACTCCCAGACGGACCCGGATTAGCTTCTCTTAAGGATAGAAGTAATTTAAAATAGTTTGATTCTTTAGCAAAGCGCTTCCTTATTTGATACTGAAGAATAATTTGTTTCAGCTTTGTTACAAGACCTTCATTATATAAGAAGGCTACATGTTAAAATAAAGGATATCGAAAATTGCCTCAAACCTCTGCTTCGATTCTTGGTGTCCGCCTCCTCCTTGCCCTTGGCCGCGCCACGGCTCCCTCGCCGTGTCGAGGAGGGCCGGGCACGCCCTCCGTCTCACCAAGACTTCCTTTGCTCCAATTCCACCCTTGTATCCTCGCTGGCGGACAACTTGGTATCGATTCGTCTCACGCTTCACCCATCATGTCCAAATGAGGATACAACCGATCCATTTTGGCAAAGTTGATGCCATCATACAACAGATGGTGACGACAAAGCGATCTTCCACGCCAAGTCGGATACTCTTGCTAACACGCACGAGACATCGACAATCAACAGCTGCGCCCATCACATCGCCATCACCCGCTTGGAGCATGCGGATGGGCAGGCAAGAGCTTGCATGATCCGGCCGCGATTTCGGCGCGATCCTACCTACGCCGTCCGGATCTGCCGGCCGAGGCCATGATCGCGGCGCTTCATCGGGCGCCGCCTAATGCACATCATCGGGCGCGACTGTGCCGATCGTTTTCCTCGAGCAGCCGACGATCCCCAACGGATCGCGGGCGGCGCCTCAATTCTACAAGCTCAACTTTTCGACCTTCGACGGGAAAGAAGATCCTCTGCCATGGCTAAATCGCTGCGATCAGTTCTTCCGTGGCCAACGCACACCCGAAGAAGATAAAGTCTCGCTAGCCTCCTTCCACATGCTCGGTGCGGCTCAATTGTGGTATCACCGATTGAGCGCGACATGGGTATTTCCACCCGCACCGCTTGCCGAGCCGGTGAATACCCGATTCGGACCTCCATTGCTCCAATTCAATGGGCGAACTTCGCGGCGCTATGGCCAACCGCTCTGCGCATGAATACCTAAGCAATTCCCGCCTCCTCCGTCGCCGACGGATCCTCTCTCGAACATCAACAAGTCCAGCTTTCTTCTGCGGGATTGGGCGATCCTCTCAGATTGATGTGGAATTACAAGGGCGTTGACATTGAAGCAAGAATGAGCATCGCTCGTGCATATGAGCTGCCGCCTCTCGCCGGTCCCGCCCGCCATTGCACCATATCGCCGCCTTGGCGCCCACCGACCACGCCCACCTCGGGAGGAGTGGCTCCACCCCAACCGCATTACCTCCCATGACCGACACCGCATGCACTGCCGCAGCTTCTTCCACGACGGACTCTTTTCTCCGCCGAGATGGACAGACGGCGACCTCAGGCCTCTGCTATCACTGCGACGAGAAATTCAGAGTTGGCCATCGTTGCAAGAAGCTCTTTGTGATGGAAATTATGGACACCACCGACGATTCGGAGCCAGAGACACCAATTGAACCAGCCATCTCGCTATGGCGCAATCACGGCATTACACGCGCCCGCCGCACCATGCGATCGCCGTGTCCATCGGGCGACCCTTCATCGCTCTGTTGGATTTAGGTTCCACGCATAACTTTATTGCCGATCGCATCGCCCAATTGGCTGGGATTCGTGTCCAGCCATGTTCCGGGTTACAAGTCTTGGTGGCCAACGACGATCGCATCTCTCCGTCCGGGTTCGCTATGACATGCCGATCACCATCAAAGATGTGCCCTTTGCTATAGACTGCTACGTGCTTCCCTTGGATGATCTTGACATCATTTTAGGCGTCCAATGGTTGGGCACACTTGGCCCAATTGTTTGGAATTTCAATCAGATGACCATGTCCTTTAGCCATGCCGGCCGCCACGTCATTTGGTCCAGCAGACCTCAGCCATCACCGAGAGCCGCGCTCCAAGCATGCACAGGACAGGACTTGCTGCACACTTTGTTGGATGATTTCAGCGATCTATTTGCCGAACCATCCGGGCTTCCACCCGTCCGAGAAAGGTATCACCGCATTCATTTAAAACCGGGCACCGAAGCAATCGCTGTGCGTCCCTACCGATATGCTCATTTGCAGAAAGATGAATTGGAGAAATAGTGCGCGGCTATGCTGCAGCAGGGAGGTATCCGTAAAAGCTCCTCGGCATTTTCCGCTCCAGTGTTGCTTGTGAAGAAATCAGATGGCTCCTGGAGGTTTTGTGTCGATTATAGGGCCCTCAATGACTGCACCATTAAAGATAAATTTCCAATTCCGTGGTGGATGAACTCCTCGACGAGCTCCATGGTGCCAAATTCTTCACTAAGCTTGATCTCCGTTCTGGGTATCATCAAGTGTTAATGCATCCCGCCGACATCGAGAAAGATGACTTTTCCGCGACGATAAGGGCCTTTTTTGAATTTTTGATTATGCCGCTTTGGGTTAACCAACGCCCTAGCCACCTTCCAAGCACTTATGAATGAGGTTCTTCGCCCTTTTCTCTCGCTTTTGTTCTCGTCTTCTTTGACGATATCTTGATTTACAGCCTCATGGTCGGATCATTTGCGCCACATACGCATACCATATTTCAAACCCTTCAAAGATCCTGCACCCTTTCCAAACGCTCCAAGTGCTCTTTTGGTGACCAGTCCATCACTTATTTGGGTCATGTGATCTCCTCCACGGGTGTGGCCATGGACACTCAGAAAGTAGCAGCAGTACAGGATTGGCCAACACCACGCTCAGTTCGGGCGGTCCGCGGATTCCTCGGCCTTGCCGGATATTACCGCAAGTTCATTCGCGGGTTTGGGGAATTGGCCGCCCCCCTCACCAAATTGTTGAAGAAAGAAGCCTTCAAATGGTCGCTGGAAGCTGACACGGCGTTCTCCAATTTGAAAGCAAAGATCGACTTCCGCCCCATCTTACAATTGCCGACTTAAGATTGCCTTCACAATGAGTGTGACGCGGGTCATGGCATTGGTCTTTATTCTTCACCAGTACAGCGCTTATTGCTTTCTTCAGTCGACCCATGGTTCCCCAATACGCCGCATTACCAGCTTATGAAAGAGAATTAATTGGCCTTGTCCAAGCAGTGCGTTTTTGGCGACCTTACCTATGGGGTCGATCTTTCTCCATCCGGACTGATCATTATAGCTTAAAGTTCTTGCTGGATCAGCGCCTGTCCACCATTCCGCAGCACCACTAGGTCAGCAAACTCTTGGGATATGATTTTTCTGTTGATTACAGACCAGGCAAATCCAATGTGGTTGCGGATGCCCTTTCCAGGCGTGACACTGAAGCAATAGCCCTCACTTGCGCCGTTTCTAGCCCACATTTCGCCCTTTTTGAGCAACTTCGGGTGGAAATACAAGCTGACCCAACCCTCTGTGATCTCCGAGACAAAATCACGCCAACACGTGGTCCATGGGGCATTGTGGATGGTCTCATCACATTCAACACCAAGATTTACTTGTCACCCACTTCTCCCTTTGCGGATATTCTCACAGAGCTCATCAAACCGGTCACGAGGGCGCCTAGAAGACTCTTCATCGCTCCGGCTAACTTTCATGTTCAATGCTCGCTCGTGTGGTCCAAGACTTCGTCCCGCTTGCATAGTCTCGCTAACGCAATAAGGGCTAACAACTCCACCCTACCGGCTCTGTTATAACCTTTGTCAAGATTTCTTCGCACTCGTCGGATATCGCCATGGACTTTGTTGAAGGTCTTCCCGAAGTTTGTGGCAAGACGGTCATCCTCACATTGCCGATCGCTTCTCCAAACCGCCCACTTTCTGCCGCCACCACCCTTATACAAATTGAATCCGGTGGTTTGTTTTGATGAAGTGGTCCACTCGCATGGGATTCTTCGTCCATCGTTAGTGACCGTGATCCAGCTTTTTACTAGTAATTTTGGACTGAATTATTCGGTTGGTGGGAGTTAAACTATGTTTCACCAAGATTTCACCCTCAATCCGATGGACGGTCCAAGTCGTGAATAAGATTATCATCATGTACCTCCGTTGTCCGACCGAGACCACCTCAAAGAAGTTGGCCTATTTGGTTGCCCTGGGCCGAATTCTGCTACAACACAAGTTACCAAGCATCCCTCCAGACGTCGCCATTCCGGGTGGTGTATGGCCGCGACCCTCCTTCTTGGCGCCAATACAATGCCGGTGACTCCAAATTGCCGGCTGTGGATCACCTCCTCACAGATCGAAATGATTTCCTGACAGAAATTGAAAGTGCATCTAGGCCCCTCAAAGTGTTTTGGTGATTTATGGCAACACAATTATGTATACTAACGGTGCAAGTGAGATTCTATGCAGTTATCAAGGAGATATCATTGTTGGAAAGGCGATTGGAGATCCCCACCATGTTTAAAATTTGAAGAAGGCGCATCAAGACTTCGTTGTAAATCTTTTATTTTATTGAGTCTAAGGATAGCCGTACTATTAAGGGGATACGACGGAAAATCGCTTCTAGGATATGCTTGTGCTCATAGGATGAAAATTGCATCTCAAAAGAATTTTAAAACAGTGCATTTCCTATTAAAGGGTACTCGCCGAGGTGGTAAGTCCGAGTATCCGGACATTTAGTCCCGACACTCAGGGAATGTCCTGAGTATCCGGGATTAAATCCGGATACTCCAAGCTAGGGTCCCTGCTGTTTTTTCTTCGTAAGTCCGAGTATCCGGATATTTAGTCCCGACACTCGGAAATTGTCCGGAGTATCCGAAGATAATGTCCGGACAAATCGGACTGTCAGGCGTAACACTTGTAACGGTTGGATTTTGGGAGAGCTATTTAAGCCCCAACTCCAAATCTAACCGCACTCACTTCATTCATTGCAAGATTCAAGTCTCAAACTCACTCTCTCACTCTCTTGAGCCCTAGCCTCTTTTTCCCCACTTAAATCTTTGGTTTGGTTTGAATCTTTGGGGAGAAAAGAGGGATTTAAGTTCTTTGAGCTTGCTTTGTTGATTCTGAGCACAAGTTCATCCTCCAAGTTGATTTAGCGGCGATTTGTTACTCTTGGAGTTTGAAGGGCCCTAGTCGGCAAGGAGTCACCGGAGCCTCCAAGACTTCGTGTGGAGAGCCTCGGTCGCTTAGAAGGCAAGCCTCGCCCCAAAGGAAAGAGGCAAGAAGTGAAGAACCATGAAGTGCTTCGTGCAACACCGGAGGAAAGAGGTCAAGAGGGACCGGGCTTTGTGCCTCCTCAACGGAGACGAGGATTCCCTCAAGAATCCGAACTCTCGAAAAAAATCATTGTCTTTGTGTTCCTCATTTACTTGAGCTAGGTTTGTTGTTGTTGTTGATCTTTAGAAGCCCCGATCTACTCACTCATTGTGTTTGGCTCTAGATCTATATTTTTATTAGGTACCGACATCATTTAGAGTATTTGCATTCAGCTAGATTATTGAAATCTTGCAAAGATTTAAAATTCTCCTCGAAGTTGTCCAACCGAGACTCCGGATAATTAACCGGACTATCCGGACAATTAGTCCTGACTATCCGGACAAAATACTCTGACAATCCGACTCTGGTCAAGAGATTTTATTTAATTGCAAAGTTTTAATACGCCTATTCACCCCCTCTAGGCGACATATCGGTCCTTTCAATTGGTATCGAGCCTAATCTCCTTAGTTTGGCTTAACCGCTGGAGAATCAATATGTCGCAAACAGGAGTTCTGTCGAAGATCTTACCAGACCTCTGCACGGGGACGATCTTCGATGGGTATTCCACTTAATTACAATTCCTCACTCTTCATCATATGTTTCGTTCTCCTGCCGAGCGCCTCACTTCGATGGCACTCACTATGCGGCATGGAAACATAAAATGAAGATGCACTTGAGATCCCTTCACTCGCCTATTTGGAAGATTGTGCAAACAGTTTCAAGCCTAATGATCCCGAGAATCTTACTCCCAAGAAGATAAGGATCAACACTTCAATGATTTGGCAACAATGCCTTATTCAACGCCTTTGAGTGATTCCGAAGTTCAACCGAGTCGATGGACTTGAGGAAGCAAAGGCTATTTGGGATAGACTCCTAGTCACCATGAAGGGATTTCAAGTGTCCGTGAATCAAAGATAGAGCTCATTATTGGTGAGCTAAGTCGGTTCACTTTGGAAGAAGGAGAGTCTTACAACAAGATGTTTGACCGCTAATGGTGCTTGTGAATCAAGCCAAGGGTCTCGTGCACCGATCTTTCTCGACAAGGCCGTGGTGAAGATCATTCTCCGCCAGAATTACTCCTACCAACCGCAACCTTGTTCGCTTAATCCGAGACCGCCAAATTTTGACACCTTGACTCCTTATGATGTCATCGGCCGCTTATGATGGACGAGATGATGATAAAGGAAGCCAAGTCGTTGAAGAACTCAAGTCGCAAGAAGAAAGGCATTGCACTAAAGGCCGTGGAAGACCATGAGGGAAGTTGAGGAAAGCGCAAGTGAAGATGATGAGCCAAGTGGCCCCTAACCAATGAAGATATGGCCTTGCTTGTAAGAAGATTCAATAAATTTCTTAAGAAGAAGGGCTACAAACCGAAGCCACCCAAGGGCCAATGGAACAAGTCAAGAGGACGACACTCAACAAGGAAGTGTTATGAATGTGGAGAGCCCGCCATTTCATCGCCGAATGTCCTCATCGAGAGAAGAAAGAAGAGAAGCCTTACAAGAAGGACAAGCACCGGGCAAGGACAAGGAAAGAAGCAAAAGTTCAAGCATTACAAGAACAAGGGCAAGCACACATTGAGAAGAGGATTCCAACTCCGACCGACTCAAGCTCCGACTCCAATGAAGGAGGAATCGCTTCGCCGCCATCGCCAGATCTTCTATCCGACAACGTCGAAGGGCCTCTTCGACAACTTGAGCGATGATGACGAAAACGCCCAATGTGCCTTATGGCTAAGGGCGCTAAGGTATCAATCAAAGCTTCATCCTCTTCTATTGTTAATTCTTGCTTGGATGAAAGTGATAACGATAGTGACGATGATTGTGTAATCAAGTCGATTAAGGACTTTGACATTCAAAAATTAGATTTACTTTTAAAAGATATTGAGAAATTGGAGGAAACTATTGAGCAAAAAGAGACGACTCTCAAGCTCAAGAAGACTTGCTTATTCTTGAGAAAGAGAAAATATTGAGCTAGAGAAGAGTCTAATAAATGAGAGAAGAAAATACGAGGAGTTGGTCGAAAGTTCAAAAGGACCAACTCCAAGTTATCTAGTCTTGAGATCACCAATGCTTCACTCAGAGAGGAACTTGCTAAAGCGAAGGATGCTTGCAAGACTCTTGAGGTGAAGCTTGTTGATCTCTCTAATAGCCTTTCTAACTCCTCGATAGTTGTCTCCAATTCCTCATTACCATCTTCTAGCAATGGATGTGCTAGATGCTATAATATCAATGTTGATACTTGTACCACTAACCTTGAGACTTTGCAAGTATTAGCTCATGAAAATGAGAAGCTCAAGGAATGCTTGAAGAAGGACTTCAAAAGTCCTATAAGGCTAGCAAAGGATTAGAGGAGTATCTCGGTAAGCCAAGGTAACACTATGAAGTATGGGCTTGGGTATGTTCGCCTAAGGGCAAAAAGAGCAACATCGTTGTTGCCCCTTGAACAAGCCCATTCATTTTATTAAAAGTGAAGGAACTTCCAAATATAAGACTCATTCTACTTTCTTTGCCTCAGATGTGCTTAAGAGAACTAACCTTGGTCGTGTAGTTGCTTGTCCCCTTAGTGGCAAGTCCAAAAGTCATCCCAATGTGCGATCTATTTGGGTTCCCAAGTCGCTTGTCACTAACGTGCGTGGACCTAAACAAGTTTGGGTACCAAAGAGCAAAAACTAAATTTCATTTTGTAGGCCTACATCTCCGGTGGATCAAGTTGGATCTTGGATAGCGGATGTACACATCATATGACCGGAGAAAGGGCAATGTTCGCACATTTGGAGGCCAATGGATCGAATAGTGAAAGCATCATTTTTGGCGATAATGGAAAAGGTGAAGTGGTAGGTTTAGGTAAGATTCTAATTACAAATGATTTTCATATAAATAATGTTTTGCTTGTTGAATCTCTAAGCTACAATTTATTGTCCGTTGCACAATTGTGTGAAGCGGGCTATAATTGTGTGTTTAGTGAGAAGGTGTGGATGTCATTAAGAGGGTTGATGGTTCAATAGTCGTTAAGGGTCGCTTAAAGGGTAATCTCTATCTTATAGATTTCTACCGATAGAGTTAACCTTGAAACGTGCTTAATGGCTAAATCTAGCATGGGTTGGTTATGGCATCGCCGACTTACCCATGTTGGTATGAGGAACCTTCACAAACTCATTAAGGGCAATCACATCCTTGACTAACCAATATCGCTTTTGAGAAAGATAGGGTGTGTAGCGCATGTCAAACCGAAACAAGTTGGAGTCTCCCATCCCACCAAGAATGTGATGACCACCACAAGACCTCTAGAGATGCTTCACATGGACTTATTCGCCCGATCGCCTACATAAGCATCGGAGGAAACAAGTATGGGTTAGTTATTGTTGATGATTTTTCTCGCTTTACTTGGGTATTTTTCTTGCATGATAAAAGCGAAGCCCAAGGAAGCTTGAAGAAATTCATGAAAAGAGCTCAAAATGAGTTCGACGTGAAGATCAAGAAAATTCGAGCTACAACGGCACCGAATTCAAGAATACCGTGTTGAGGAGTTTCTCGGCGAAGAAGGAATCAAACACGAAGTTCTCGGCCCTACTCCCTCAATGTAATGGGGTAGCCGAGAGGAAGAATCGAACCTCATCGAGATGGCGCGACGATGCTTGACGAGTACAAGGTCTCCGACATATTCGGGCGGAGGTCGCCAACACCAAGGCCACAGCCCAACCGACTATATCTTCACAAGTTGTTGAAGAAGACGGCAGATGAGCTCCTCAACCGAAGAAGCCAAATGTATCCTACTTCCAGTCTTTGGGAGTAAATGCTACATCCTCAACAAAAAGGCTAAGTCTTCTAAATTTGCTCCTAAAGTAGATGAAGGATTTTACTTGGTTATGGATCGAATGCTTACGATATCGGTTTTCAATAACACCACCGTGTAGTTGAAATCTCGCGTGACGTAACATTTGATGAAACTAACGTTCTCAAGTAGAACAAGTTAATTGTGATGAAATTGACAGGAAGAACCTCCATGTGAAGCAATCAAGAAATTGGCCATCGGGAGGTGAAACCGTGGAGCGAGATGTAATCCCGAGCACCCCAACCCGGAGTGTCAGGGATAATGTCCGAGTATCCGGACAAAATCTCCTGAGTGTCCGGACTTAACCCCGACATTCCGGACATCGTGCTCAAATGTTGATCCTCCTCATCCATTCAAGCTCAAGATGATTCCAACACTTTTCAAGATGACGGAGGTCCTATCCAACGATAAACGCAACCACCCTCTTCCGAGAGTTCATCAAAGCATACAACGCGATCATCCGGTCGACAACATTCTCGGAGACATTAACAAGGGAGTATCCACTAGATCTCGACTTGCAAATTTTTGTGAATTTTACTCTTTTGTCTCTTCTCTTGAACCACTCAAGGTAGAAGAAGCTCTCCAAGATCCGGATTGGGTGATGGCTATGCAAGAGGAGTTGAACAACTTCGAGAGGAACCAAGTATGGAAGCTTGTCGAAAGACCCAAGCAAAACGTGATCGGAACCAAGTGGGTGTTTCGGAACAAGCAAGATGAGAACGGAATAGTGACTAGAAACAAAGCACGGTTGGTTGCTCAAGGCTTCACGCAAATAGAAGGTTTGGATTTCGATGAAACATACGCTCCCGTAGCTAGGCTTGAATCTATTAGAATATTACTTGCCTTTGCTACTCACCATGATTTCAAGTTGTATCAATTGGACGTGAAAAGCGCCTTCTTGAATGGACCACTCTCTAAATGGTCTACGCCGAGCAACCACCCGGTTTCAAGACCTGAGCATCCGGACCACGCCTACTTTCTACATAAGGCTCTTTATGGGCTCAAGCAAGCACCTAGAGCGTGGTTTGAGTGTTCGCAATTTTCCTCGATCAAGGGTTTGTAGCCTGAAGGCCAATTCCCACCCTCTTCACTAAACATATCGATGATGATTTATTTGTGTGCCAAATATATGTTGATGACATTATATTTGGATCTACTAATGAACATTTATGCAAGGATTTTAGCAGGATAATGACTAAAAGATTCGAGATGTCCATGATGGGTGAGTTAAAGTTCTTCCTGATTTCAAGTCAAACAACTCAAGGAAGGAACTTTTATATGCCAAACAAAGTACATCAAGGACATGCTCAAGAAGTTCGCATGGAGAACGCCAAGCCAATCAAGACGCCGATGCAAGCCAACGGGCATCTAGACCTCGACAAAGAAGGTAAACCGGTCATCCAAAAGGTATATCGTTCGATGATCGGCTCTTTACTCTATCTTTGTGCATCTAGGCCCGATATCATGCTTAGTGTGTGCATGTGTGCACATTTTCAAGCCGCCCAAAAGAGTGCCACATGGTGGCCGTGAAGAGAATCTTGAGGTATTTAGTGCACACTCCTCATTTAGGGCTTTGGTATCCTAAAGGTTCATCATTTGAGCTAGTCGGCTATTCCGATGCGGATTATGCCGTGTAAGGTGGATAGGAAGAGTACCTCGAACATGTCAATTCTAGGTAGATCCCTTGTCTCTTGGTCCTCTAAGAAACAAAACTCCGTGAGTCTCTATCCACACCGGTTTAATACATAGTCAGCCGGAGTTGTTGTGCCCAATTGCTTTGGATGAGACAAACCCTAAATGACTATGGCCTAACCTATAACCATGTTCCACTCTTGTGCGACAATGAGAGCGCCATAAAATTGCCAACAATCCCGTCCAACATTCCTCAGATAAAGCATATCGATATTCGCCATCATTTCCTAAGGGATCATTCCACTAAAGGCTTATATCGACATCCAACATGTGAGCACAAATGATCAATTAGCCGATATTTTTACCAAACCACTTGATGAGAAAAGATTTTGTGATTTGAGGAGTGGGCTAAATATTCTTGATTCTCGCAATGTGGCTTGAAGGGTGCACACTATTGATTGATGCTTGTAAAATATTTTAGAAAAGCTTATTTGGTCCTTTTCTAATCTTTTGTGTTGGTTGAAATATCCGATCTTCGGATCTAGCCCAATGTCATGTGATTATGGATTGTTTGATTTCTTGTTCGCTAGTCACACATGTTCAAAGGGCATTAAGGACCTCTTTCTCATTGCTCCAAGCCTTTCTCCCTATCCATTCCTTGAAAATTCCTAACTGATCTCGAGTTGTCAAATTTTGATAATCCGGACTAATTGTCCTGAGTATCCGACTAATTGTCCGGAGAGTCCGGACCGAGATGGCTTTGGGTATTTAAGCCGTAGGGCATTCTTTCTCTCTCTTCTCTCATTTGTTTCAATCAAGATCATCCTCAAAACTAGCCGCCGCGCCTCCTGCTTCTCCTCCATCTCCGGCGTGAGCCACCTCATGAGCCTCCTGATCATCCTTGGAGGGCTTGGGAAGGATCTCCTCGACTTTTCTTCGCTTTTGGTGGTTCATCTTGTGGTATGACTTCTTTTGCCCTAATCTCTTTTTGATCCTTGAAATACCTAGGTTAGGCCTTTGTTAGAGTACATTCACCTCCTTGATTAATCCCTAGAATGTGCTCTTAGAAATCCCACATTGTTTGCAATTTAGGTTTTGGGTTCAATCTGCTCAACCCGAGTCTCCTGATATTTTATCCTGAGTATCCGACAAACCCGACACTCCTGACTAAATACCCAGAGTATCCGGAGAAATTGTCCGACATCCGGACTAAATGTCCTGAGTATCCGAAACAGCACTCTCGCCCAAAAATTTAAATTGTGAAATCATGCCAGGCAACTCTTTTTCACTCCAACCTTTGTTCCTCTAGATGTCTTCTTCCCAAGGAGGTTCTCAGCCGCAAGCGCCAGCTGATTCACCTCCTTCCTCCCTTCCGAGCTCCCAAGAAGAAAAGGCAAGGTGTGAAGCTCACCGTGGTCGCAAATCTGCTCATGGGTCCTCCTCACGCTCAAGCTCCTCCTCAAGTTAATCCCGAGGAAATTCTGCACAAGAACATCCCGCGGATGAACATGCTAGGCGCCGTGGAGCGTAAAAAGAAGCAAGATCAAGAGTCAAGGTTGGCGATTGGTCCCTTGAGAAGCTTCACTTCAAAGGAGATATCAAAGCGATGATGCCACTTGTGGTTGACTATCGTGGGTCCGCAAGGGCAAGGCCATTGTTGCGAAAGGAACAAAGATCCGCTTGAGTTCCATCAAGATCAAGACGTCGACAAGCTGTTCCGGAACAGTTCCACTCTGATTTTTATGAGACAGTTCTTCTGCCTATGGAGCGTCCCGTGATGAAGATGAAGAGGATTGATTGGCTATATATGTCTGAGGCTCAAAATCCCATCTTCGACGAAGTCATCGAGATTTGTGAGCGCATAAGGTGAAGGACATTATGAGCTTTATGTATTCTTGGAATGATGAGGTTATCATGCAATTTTATGCCACTCTATTTTGATAAAAAGCAAGATGCCATTTGGTGGATGACCGATAAACTGTGGTACGTGGTGACCAAGAGGACCTTTGCTAGAGTGTTGCATCTAAGGTCAGCTGATGGGGATGCCAAGCTGCATGATAAGAAGGTCATGGCTCCTGAGCAGCTTGGAGATTTATATGACTGTCCTCAAAGATGTTGTGATGGGCACTATCAAGGGTCCGGCAGCTGCCACCGTTCTTCTTCTGCTGTTTCGGTCACTCTTGGCCCAAGGAGGAGATGCGCCAACCATCACCAGATGTTCAAATTTGCTATTTCACTTGGTTGAGCGACTCATGGATTTGACGTGGTTGATTTCATCCGGGAGGCCATCCGCTACAATTCTTTTGAGCAACTCAAAGAACATGATATGCGCCGCTTATTATGGCCGTGATTGAGCATGTCACGCCTCGACTTCAGAAGGATGTGGAGCATGTATCCTATAAGGTCCGGCTCCTCACTGCTCCTCAGCCTCCCTGTGGAGAAGCGCCCTAGGGGTCGCCCTCCTGTCACCCGCCTTTTGCTCCGCTCAAGGCCTCCAGCCTTCCTCCTCCTCCGCCTCCCGGCGGCCTGGGCTCCCACGGAGAAGGTTCTCTCAGACTAGCCGCGACACTATCAAAAGAATGCTTATGCCTGCTACGCTTTTGCCAAGATGTGTCTCGACAAGTCAAGGAGACCTGTCGTGAGCTTCGTGAGCACCGCCAGTGAGTTCCGCGCCACCGCCGCCAAATAGGTGAGGATCTTCCACCAAGAGCGAGTCCGAGGAGTCGGCCTCATGTATTCAGAAGTGATTCCGCTACCCGGCAGCTTCTTCGATCTACCACCTCCTGACCTCAAAGGCCAGCGCAGGGCAGCGGATTTATTTATAGCGAGGAGGAGGACTACGAGCCTTCCCACGATTTACTAGTAGTTCTTAGCGGAGACTCTTCCTTTTTGGTGTCTTGATGCCAAAGGGGGAGAGAGAGCTAGAATTATTTCTTTTTTCTTTGCCGTGCTTGGTTGTGCTTTGTTTTCGTATCTCGTTGAACCTTTACTTGTGCTTGTGGTTGTGTTCGTGAACCTGTTGATTGGATGTCTAACTATTTGCTTAATATCAATTTCTTTCCGTTATGCATTTGTGTGATATCATGTCATATCTACTTACTTGTGCAAAATTACTTATTGATTATCATGTCATATTCTATCATAATAACAATTTAGGGGAGCTCTTGCACCCTTTCTCTTAAATATGTGCATTTCAAGAATCTACTCAAACTTCTCCAATGCATGTATTTAGGGGAGCTCCACCTCCATGTATTTGGTCCTCCAAATACTATATCTTCTCAAATTTTATCTAAATCCAATTGTGTTGTCATCAATTCACCAAAAAGGGGAGATTGAAAGTGCATCTAGGCCCTCAAAGTGTTTTGGTGATTTATAGCAACACAATTATGTACACTAATCTGCAAGTGAGATTCTATGCGCTTATCAAGGAGATATCATTGTTGGAAAGGCGATTGGAGATCCCCACCATGTTTAAAATTTGAAGAAGGCGCATCAAGACTTCGGTTGTAAATCTTTTATTTTATTGAGTCTAAGGATAGCCGTGACTATTAAGGGGATACTGACGGAAAATCGCTTCTAGGATATGCTTGTGCTCATAGGATGAAAATTGCATCTCAAAAGAATTTTAAAAAAGTGCATTTCCTATTAAAGGGTACTCGCCGCCGTGGTGAAGTTCAGAGTATCCGACATTTAGTCCGACACTCGGGAAATGTCCCGAGTATCCGGGATTAAATCCGATACTCCGAGCTAGGGTCCTTGCTGCCTTTTCTTCTCGTAAGTCCGAGTATCCGGATATTTAGTCCGGACACTCGGGAAATTGTCCTGAGTATCCGAAGATAATGTCCGGACAGTCCGGATTGCGGCGTTAACACTTGTAACGGCTGGATTTTGGGAGAGCTATTTAAGCCCAACTCCAAATCTAACTGCTACTCACTTCATTCATTGCAAGATTCAAGTCTCAAACTCACTCTCTCACTCTCTTGAGCCCTAGCCTCTTTTCCCCACTTAAATCTTTTGATTTGGTTTGAATCTTTGGGAGAAAAGAGGGATTTAAGTTCTTTGAGCTTGCTTTTGTTGATTCTTGAGCACAAGTTCATCCTCCAAGTTGATTTAGCGGCGATTTGTTACTCTTGGAGTTTGAAGGGCTCCTAGTCGCAAGGAGTCACCGGAGCCTCAAGACTTCGTGTGGAGAGCCTCAGCTGCTTAGAAGGCAAGCCTGCGCCTCCAAAGGAAAGAGGCAAGAAGTGAAGAACTGGCGAAAGTGCTTCAGGCAACACCGGAGGAAAGAGGTCAAGAGGGACCGGGCTTTGTGCCTCCTCAACGGAGACGAGGATTCCCTCAAGAATCTGAACTCGGTAAAAAAATCATTGTCTTTGTGTTCCTCATTTACTTGAGCTAGAGTTTGTTGTTGTTGTTGGATCTTTAGAAGCCCGATCTACTCACTCATTGTGTTTGGCTCTAGATCTATATTTTTATTAGGTACCGACATCATTTAGAGTATTTGCATTCACTAGATTATTGAAATCTTGCAAAGATTTAAAATCCTCCTCGAGTCAGTTCAAATCGAGACTCCGGATAATTAACCGTGACTATCCGGACAATTAGTCCTGACTATCCCGGACAAA